>SSNS01000139.1:1331367-1383817 GCA_006937985.1 Aphyosemion australe
CCAGCCTCATCGACGGCGCCTTCAGCTACATGCATCACGGTGGATGGAGGTCAGATGAACAAAATAAGCTGCAGGAATACTCATGATGTAGTCAGATTTGATACTAGTGTTCTCTGTTGGTTTCTTTTAAAATGAAATGCCAAAAGATTCTGGCTCATTCAGAATGTCAGTACAGGCTCAGGTCAGCTGGTATCTTTCACTGAGAGAAGCTGTGTTTAGCATTTAAAATGATACCACACTTACACCCTTCTGTCATTTTCATCGTCTCCACAGTCTTCTGCCTCTGTTTGCATCCTTCTCCTGTTGTCATGCTGAACGCAGCTTTAAAACCTCCAGAGCGTTTGAATATTGGGCTGGGAGATGTGGCCTCAGCAGTGGTTGTGATGACCAAGGCAATTACCTTTAAGAAAGTCGTAGATTGTTATAGTCACACTGGATAAGTACAGGGGAACTCTCTTACTTTTGGTTTTTTTAATGTTTCCTTATTGGCACAACTCATATGAAACACATACATCACAATGATAATTTCAATTTAAATGTGTAACTTTATCTCATCCGGTTTTCTTTCAAATACAAGCCTGTGGCTTCCCAGCTAGGGAAATGCTTTTTTCTCTTCTCTCAGTTGTTGGATTTCAAATTGTACAAAACAAACAGAGATGAAATATTTATTAGAGCTGTTAATATCTGCTTGTACTATTCACACGGGCTGCTCTGCTCTTTTCCCTCATGATGTTCTCTGTTCTCTAACGTCCTTATTGATATGAATTCGACATGCAGCCATAGCCAATGAATGACACCTGTTGATTTAGTTTTGTATATTGTTTTGTCAGCTGTTTCTAGGGGAAACCATAGTACAATTGGAAGTATTTGATAAGTTTAAAAGATTTTTAATGATAATCAAAAAAAAGGTCAATATTTATGGACCTCTTTAACTCACCCTCACTGTTAATCAACTTCACTGATGGCTGCCACTTCCCATATAATCAATGCTTGGAGTTTGTCATAAGTTGTGGATTTCAGTTTACCACCTCCCTCTTGAGAACTGACCACAAATTCTTTATTGGATTAAAATCCAGCAAGTTTCCTGGAAAATTACCCAAATTTTTCATAGTTTGTTCAATGAGTAACTTAGTTTCTTCTTTATCACAAATTTGTTCTGGGATCTTTGGTGGAGATGGTGTTTAGGTACCTCCATGTCCATGTTGTCATGTCCTTAACTAAGCTGGTTCACAGTGGCAGTGGCATGGGTGGGTGTGGCCAACAGCAGCTTGTTTTTCTTAAAGTGCCAGAGCCCTGAAATGGCTCATTCTGGAAGGTACTGAAAAAGTCCAGAATAAAACTGCTGAAATTACTTCCTGTGAGAGGGACTTAGGGCAAAGAACTTCACAAACATGTTTTGTACTAACCATAGAACTATTATAACTTAAGAAAAAAGTCATAATACATAATATATGTTATATAAGTTTTTGCTTCTTTCTGCTCCTTTTCATTTATGATTATTTGCGAACACGAATTGTTTTAAATGTAACTTTTATTTGCTTGATTGAATGAAATAAAGAAATAATATGTCTCCTTTAAAGCTTGACATTTCACTCAGTTTTGATTTTAATGTTTCATCCTGTGAACTCACAGGTGGAGCTTAGCTGAACACACATTTCCTGTCCCTGTCCATGTGTCTCACCCTCACCTCTAGGTACATGTTGGGTCTGTCTGTGCTTCCTGCTGTGATCCAATTCATGGGATTCCTCTTCCTGCCAGAGAGCCCTCGCTGGCTGATTCAGCGTGGGCTCACCCAGAAGGCCCGACGCGTTCTCAGTCAGATCCGAGGCAACCAGAACATCGATGAGGAGTACGACAGCATCAAAAACAGCATAGAGGAAGAGGAGAAGGACGGTGGAGGAGGTAAGGGGGATGTCACACCTTATCTGTTGGAAAAAGTGTGGCTCTGAAGTTTGAAAAGGGTGATGGTGGTAAAAATGGAAATTTTCCTGATGATTTGCATGTGCTTGTGCACAGCTTAATATCTATTTTTAAATAGTTTTATTTGATACTTTTGTGCCCTCTTGTTGCATAAGGAAAGCATTTAGGACATAAAAATTAAAAAAGACACAGGAGAGCTAAAAGTGTAACTTTTAAGTCATTTTATATCAAAGAAGAGGAAACAATTAATTTTCAGTGATAGAACTAGGTCTGCTGAAATTTTAAACACATTCCAAGGTAGTGATGCAATACAGATGTAAGCATGCACCTGCCTCAGCCTGGAAGCAGTAATACATTTGTATTTTGTCTAAATTAATATTTTTTAAATACAGTTTAAATGGTTAAGAAATTAGTTGTCTTAAATGATTTTTATGTTTTACAGAGCCAGCATCTTACACCCTGCAGTTAGGTGGTGGATTGTCTCAGGGGCCTCTTTGCATAGCCTACCCCTTGGGTCTTGTCTGGTGTGGTAGATCCTGGCCTCTGTTGCTCTGGTGTTCAGGATCTGTTCCTGTGCAGCCATGATGAGTGCCTCTGTGCTGTCCTTTAGACCAGGGGCCTCATTTATCAAACGTTCGTAGAAACGTTCCTATATTCCCTCCTACGGATGAAATTTAGAATGTGTGTACGAACAGTCAACGTCCTGATTTATGAAACATGTGGTGGCCTCTCGTACGCACGTTCCTCCGCAATCGTCTGATGATAAATCCCACCTGTGCGCTTGCAGGAGCTCGTGCCAGTTTAACGTCATTTACATACAGAAACGCCCTCAATTAACCATATTTGGTCACACTACGTCCTCAGATCGGGAGGGGATTCCCTGGGTTCTTCCCGGACAAAAAAGAAAAACTTTATTGACAGCGAGATCGAAACACTGGACACAACGCGTGAATGATCAGGGAGCAGAGGAGGTTCTGGAGGTTGTTTTATTTGTAAAATAGAATCTGGACTGGAATCGGATCAGTGCGCTGCGCTCACGGAAGAGCCGTTCCCTCTGGAGTGCACTCTGCTCTGCTAAATCCTCCAATAATAAATAAGAATAAGAAGAAGCGATCTTTTATGTAGCGAATCTCAAGAAAAACCACGGGGCGCTTCCCACGGTCAAAATAATTAAATTAAATTAAAACATAATAGATAAATAAATTCAAAATGATTTAAAACATCATAAAAATGGGAAGAATAAACATTGTGATTACAAAATAACATGAAATCAGCCGTTCTACAATATCAGATTCCTGTGGGTCACGGGTGTTTTAGCTCCAATAATAATAATCCACCAAAATAATTATTTATTGGGTAGAATAATTAGTGGATGAGGAACACGCGTGGACCACTGAGACTGTCAGAATTGCGGTTCCCTTGTTCTGCCACTAGATGCTGTTCCTACGCACGGTCAGAGCTGTTCTTATATTTAGGAACGTTTTCACGCACAAGTACAAATTGGTAAATACCACACAATGCGTAAAATCGTTCCCACGCACGAAATACGCACAGATCTGTACGTAAGTACGGTTGATAAATGAGGCCCCAGGTCTTTCTAGCCATTGGTAGGATTTCTTGATATCAGCCACTTCAGTTATCTGACCTTGGTACATTCCATGTAGGGGTTTGTCCTCCCATGATGGTATTTCCAGCACCTCCTCTTCTGTTCTCCATTGTCTGAGAAATTCACTGAGCACGTCATCTGTTGGGGCCTTGTCCTTGATGTTCTTATGGATCTTGGATGTTTCATCCTGGACAGTGGCTCTCACACTCACTAGTCCTCAGCCTCCTTCCTTATGGCTAGTGTACAGTCTCAGGGTGCTGGACTTGGGATGGAACCCTCCATGCATGGTTAGGAGCTTCCGTGTCTTAACATGTGGTCTGTATTTCTTCCTTTGGCCAGCTTATTATTCCTGCAGGATTTCTGATTACTGGCAGGGTGTAGCTGTTTATTGCCTTACTTGTTGTAGGTATTTGGCTGTGGCTGCTTTCCTTGTGGCTTCATCGAGGTTGCCGTTTCCTTGAGGGATACCAAGGTACAGTAAAAACAATAAAAATCTATATTACTGAAGTGTGATGTTAAAGCATTTAATTTACACCAGTGTAGATCCTAAGAATAAAGAAGTCCAGAGAGGATAACGAGCCGCTGCTTCTTTCACTTGTATTTATAACACCTTACGTCAGAGTCGTAACCCCAAGGTTTGAAGGCAGCAGCTTCTTTTTCACCCCTTTGATGTCCTGAGCCTGATTAGACTGATTATGTTCTCCTCACACAGTGAGATGAAGTCTTTTCTACTGAAGGAACATTAAATCATTCACTGGCTCTGCTGCCTTCTTTTGACTTCTGCTGACACAGTTGTGACCCATCCGTCAGTGGGCTATAATCTGGTGTTGTAAGGTGACCTGACCCTTCTTTTGACTCAAAATAGTTTTGTTTTAGACATTTTCTCGCTGTCCACTGATATTCCTNGATACCAAAAAGTCAAAGCCACGTGTGACCTACTTTTTATGTAAATTAGAAAGTTGAAAAAGGCGAGAGAAAAATATCTGATCTGAGAAAACCTTCCTTAACACGTCATAAGGGGGAGCCACGCCTCCTCAAACCTGCATGTGTCTGAGGCCTTCTGGGGAAACCAACCAATCAGCAAGCAGCTCATTATCATATTCATGTCCTGGCCGAGTGGGAGGGGTCAACGGCTCTTTTCACAGCAAGGCTGGTTTAGGGGGTTTAGAACGGCCTGTATCAGGGCTCCTGGGACAGATGAAAGCCAGAAGAACATTTCTTATGCTTTTTAGAGGCTCAAAGCTCTGTTTTAGATTGTTGATTAACTGCATTCTAGCTCCTCTTTAAAACTAAGTGTCCCCCACACTGGACGTTTCGAGCAGATGAAGGTCTTGGAGACCTCTCCAGTTGGCTGAAATATGTCTGATGGATCTGATTGGCACTGGTGCTGATGCAAGTAATTCAATATGATACAGTCAGTCCTCAGTAATTCACAGGTTTGCCAATTCTGTTGAGATGCAAATAAAATGCTGCAGAAGTCATTTAAGCTAACATGATTTATTTACTACCAGAGCTGTGATGTGTTGGTTTTTAACCAGAAGCTAAAAGAAAGACCTGCTGGTGTTCTCCTGTTATAAGAAACATCTTTGTACTTTTAATAGGTTCCACACTAAATCACACGGGGAAAAAGTTTAGAATAGGAGACAATTTAATCCATGGCTCCATCTGGCAGAAGCAATAAAAGTCCTCAAAGCAATCATATCTTTAAATAACAGACTTCTGCTCTGAGGATATTATAAAAGAAACACATTTATTTGATACAGATAGTATAGTTGATATTTGAACGTTAGCTGACAGGAAATATGTTATAAATGAGTATGAGATAGGTGAACGGTCCTTTGTCATTATAATTTCTTTTGTGCAATTGTTTTATAAGTCACACATATTGTTTGTATTTAATCTTGTTATTTTGCTTCCATCACTTGTGGAATTTTGGTTTAATCTTTGTATTTGGGTTTTTACTGAATATTATAATATAAACAGTTTTATTCCCAAATAAAGAAAAGAAGACAATAATGGTTATTCATTTTGAACACTGATGCTTTATCTAGTTTATTTGTATTTAAGCATAGTTCTGACTGCCAGGTGTTTTTTCCATCCAATGCTTATGATGAATGACTCCTCTGAAAACATTTTTGTATTTATCACATTTTCATTTATGTTTGAAATCAACCCAAATATAATCCCACTGCTGCAAGACGTTTTTTAAAGTAAATAAACCCATGTAGTATTTCATATTTGTACATTTTTATTGTCTTAAAGCTGCTGAAAAATCTTTCTAGAGAAGCACTTTACGCTGTTTTGGTTAAATATCAAAAATAACATTAAAGGTGCAATATGTAAGAATGAAGTGGAAATGACATCCTGTGGTCTGTCCATTTTTCTAAGCAAAAAGTCACTTTCTCACTCCTGTTTTGTGGGTTTCATGGCGTTTGCCAGTTACGGGTCAGCAAGATTCTTGAACCTAAGACGAATCATAGACAGTAATTTGATAAGTAGATAAATACATTGTCATATCTGGTGTTAGCACTCTGGGTGTTTTATTGTAGGGAGCACTTACTACACTTATTACAGTAATATGCCCCCGGCATTAGAGAAGTGTGGTTGTGTGCCATTTTGCTGCATGTAAGCTTGCTGTTATAGTTCTGAACGACTCAATAAAGGAAGCAAAACGCCACGATTGACTCATTATTCACTTCACACATACATTTCACTGTAATATTGAGTTGTTGATAATCAAAAAAGTAGCTTGAGATATTTTTAGAGCCGACAATTTGCTTCTAATTCACCGTTAGCATTGTTAGCTCAGCATTAGTCACTAGCCTGCTTCACCTGATATTAAAGTAAATCAAAAAGATGCCGTGGCGTCTTAGGGGTACAAGAAATAACTTCTGGGTCGCTCCTGTTTACTGGCTTTGGTTCTTTAAACAACTCTGGAGCATTTTCCCTGCCGGTGTCGAATTATGCAGGCGCTGCAGTATTAGCTCGGTGCAGACCTCACAAACTCACTGATTGTAAACAAAGACTATGTCCCTCTTAAGTTTTATTGAAAGGAGAAAAACCAACAAACACCCAGTCGGCTGAGAAGGAAATCTGTTTCATTGTAAGCTTCCTTCCAACATGATAGAGACATTAGACAGTTTTGTGATTATCTCATTAAAACACAGTATTTGTTGGGTGTTACTCTGTGACTGTTTGCTAAGGTCAATTAACTATGACGGCCATCTTGAATCGGGTTGACTCTTTTATCTGCTTCGTCAACCATTGAAAAAAAAACAACAACAACAACACACCATTTGGTGTATTCACTGAGCTACATTAAGCACAGCTGATCAATCAGTCTTACTCTAACAGGAACTGGAACACTAAGGCATGACAACGTCATGAAGCGCGTTATGAAATAAAACGTTTCCATATGCAAATATTATTAATACTGAAACTTACTGCAGATAGATTTTCCAGTTCAGCAGTTAGTGAGAAATTGTGCAAAGGAAATAACAGGCCCAGGCAGAAACATTGTTGCCCACCGTTCACCGTTTGATGGCAGAAGATTTACAGAGCAGAAATAAAGGTTTATGCTAAGGAGCATCAACAGAATGTGAAATCTGTAAACTCTGTTGGAGGTTATTTTCTCTTGTTGGTCTTTCAGCAACATCTTTTAGAACCTTGTGAATGAATGTTCAGCAGGTTCGCCTGAGCAGACAGGCTTTGTGCCAAAGAGCGTTTGATTAGATTTCAGCGGTGATCTGCATCTCGGATTTCCGCCGTCAGACAATAATCCTTTTTAGCCGTAACAAAGATAAATACTTGGATCTGAAACAATTACAGTTTGTTTACAAAGTCAGAGAACCATAAAGTCTGCAAAGCAGTTTTTGCTTTAGAGTCTGGAGTTGTTATGAGCATGAATGACTGTATTGATATTCTTTAAGTGAATGATTTCTAGCACCTTTGAAACGTTGATGGTTCTTCTCCCTTTTCTCCTGGTTGTCAATTAGGCTTTCCAGAGCTGCCACAGTGTGGTGCACGCTTGGAGACAGTGGTTTCCCTGCAAGTGGTCTCCATAGCAACGGGTAGCCACGTAGTCATGGCGGCAGTTTAGGGCAGGGTGTTGGCAGGAGGTGGAGGAGGGTAGAAGTGCTGTCTATTAATAGAGCCTATCAGGAGCCAGCTGTAGAAAGCATTGGTCTTGTGACACCTCGTCACACACAGACAGATCTGTCTGTGTGTGTGTGTGTGTGTGTGTGTGTGTGTGTGTGCGTGCGTGCGTGCGTGTGTGTGTGTAACAAGCGTGAATATGAATGCGTGGTTCAGGGTTAGGGCTGTTTTCATTCCAGTTGTTGCCAAACAAGGTGAAATTTATTCAGAAATTTCAAATGATTGAAATTGCTTAAAAATATACATTATACAAATCAGAGATGTCTAAAAAGGTCAATGTTATGAAGTCATTCTGTAGATAACATAATGCAATTAAAAAAATGCAAAGTAAAAAATATTTTTTAAAACTCCATCCACAAATAAACAAAATGTTTTGCAAAAACTACAGAAAAACATGCATGCTCATATTTCATGTAAGATGTTTATATTTGTATTGTTGCAGTTTTCTTTTTGAGTTTTTTAAAACGTTAACACACCTGACAACAACACATATCTCTTGTTTAGCATGAGGATATTTTGGCAGCCATTTTTCTCCCATATTGGAGTCTAACATGTTACCTTTTAAATGCTCCTAGCCTGTTCTTGACTTTAATATTTAGAAAGGACACTGGCAGAATTCAACCTGTAGCCTTCTCACAGCGAGGCAACGATACTACCTGCTGCACCACCATGCAGCCCCCTCTGTAATGGTTAGAGGAGTTGGACCCAAGGATCCAGCCAACACACAGAGAAGCAGAGGTTCTCAATCCTGGTCCTGGAGGGCCGATATCTAGCATGTTGTCGTTGTTCCTCCAACACACTTGACCAACCTCTGACCAACCTTTTCAGCAACTCAACAGGCTCTACAATAGCCTGTTAATCACCTGCTGATTAAAATCAGGTGTGTTAGTTCCCGAGCGCGGCCACAGCTGCAGCTCACCGCTCCCCACCATGGGGATGGGTCAAATGCGGAGATGTAATTTCACCATTGTGTGATGATGACTTGGGACTTTAACTTTAACTTTAAAGCAGGGAAACAACTAAAACATGCTGTGTACCGGACCTCCAGGACCAGGATTGAGAACCCCTGGGATAGGGCATATAAAAGAATGTTATTGCAGTAACAAAGAAGGACTGGTGCAGCATGACTTCTGACTGACTTGACAAAGCAGACTTCAATCAATCAATCAAAACTTTATTTATAAAGCCCCTTCCACACCCTTCACGGGAGGCCAAGGCACTGAAGAACAACATAAAAACATGATAAAAAAATTAAAACAGTACAATATAAAACTATAAAAATACATAAAACATGCAGCTACATAATGCATGGAACATAGACACATCTTCAAGCAAGGTCTGGAAACGCTAGACGATAAAAATGTGTTTTCAGTCGACTCTTAAAAACCTGCAGAGATGTAGATAGTCTAACTGACGGTGACTTGACCCTGACTTTCTGGACTTGGCTGGACATGAACCAGGACCAGAGCTGGATTGTAGCAGATTGTTGATGATGTAGCTTAAGAGCGGTGGCTGCAGGGAGCTTAAATCCTGGGTAGCACAGGTGGAGATAATTGGACTGGCACAGGTGAATATGGTTGGGTGATTAGGTGCAGAGAGGCATGAAAACAGTCCAGGAACGTAAATCATGACACCCTCTTTATTTCTGGTTATCTAATTCAGTGTTTCCCAACCCTGGTCCTCAGGGCACACTGTCCTGCATGTTTTCCATGTTGCCCTTTCAAACACCAGTGTTTCTCTGCTGCCACACACCTGACTTAAATGACTGAGTGATTAATAGGCATCTGCAGCATGTGACGTCCTCCTTAGGAGGCAATCTAAATCAGGTGTGCTGAAGCAGAGACATGGAAAACATGCAGGACAGTGTGCCTTGAGGACCAGGGTTGGGAAACACTGATCTAATTCACGCTTCTAAGACACATCCAGTGTTATTGTGAGATTTTGGTGTTATGTTAGAATGAAGGTGGTAAAAACTGCTGCCACCTAGCAGTGGGAGTTTGAACTGCACCTGAATAAATAATTACAGCGAATGTTTGCTTGTACATACACTGTTTTTAAATATTAATTCAGTATCAAGAAAAATCAGGATATTTCAGTGTATTGATAGTTTCTTACATCCCTTGGTGGTTTAACAACTATTACTAATCTTACAGAAAATTATATTTTATTGTTTTTAGTAAATAATTTTAGTTTTTATCACACAGCCTGTGGCTTTAGCACAGGAAACAGTTTGTGTTAACGTAAAAAAAGAAGGAACAACTAACTCTCTCTATTTCCTTCTCTCAAGGAATTGCCTCCATGACTGTTCCCGTGTACATCGCTGAAGCATCTCCGCCCCACCTTCGAGGTCAGCTAGTGACCCTTAACACGCTCTTCATCACCGGGGGACAGTTCATCGCCAGCCTCATCGACGGCGCCTTCAGCTACATGCATCACGGTGGATGGAGGTCAGATGAACAAAATAAGCTGCAGGAATACTCATGATGTAGTCAGATTTGATACTAGTGTTCTCTGTTGGTTTCTTTTAAAATGAAATGCCAAAAGATTCTGGCTCATTCAGAATGTCAGTACAGGCTCAGGTCAGCTGGTATCTTTCACTGAGAGAAGCTGTGTTTAGCATTTAAAATGATACCACACTTACACCCTTCTGTCATTTTCATCGTCTCCACAGTCTTCTGCCTCTGTTTGCATCCTTCTCCTGTTGTCATGCTGAACGCAGCTTTAAAACCTCCAGAGCGTTTGAATATTGGGCTGGGAGATGTGGCCTCAGCAGTGGTTGTGATGACCAAGGCAATTACCTTTAAGAAAGTCGTAGATTGTTATAGTCACACTGGATAAGTACAGGGGAACTCTCTTACTTTTGGTTTTTTTAATGTTTCCTTATTGGCACAACTCATATGAAACACATACATCACAATGATAATTTCAATTTAAATGTGTAACTTTATCTCATCCGGTTTTCTTTCAAATACAAGCCTGTGGCTTCCCAGCTAGGGAAATGCTTTTTTCTCTTCTCTCAGTTGTTGGATTTCAAATTGTACAAAACAAACAGAGATGAAATATTTATTAGAGCTGTTAATATCTGCTTGTACTATTCACACGGGCTGCTCTGCTCTTTTCCCTCATGATGTTCTCTGTTCTCTAACGTCCTTATTGATATGAATTCGACATGCAGCCATAGCCAATGAATGACACCTGTTGATTTAGTTTTGTATATTGTTTTGTCAGCTGTTTCTAGGGGAAACCATAGTACAATTGGAAGTATTTGATAAGTTTAAAAGATTTTTAATGATAATCAAAAAAAAGGTCAATATTTATGGACCTCTTTAACTCACCCTCACTGTTAATCAACTTCACTGATGGCTGCCACTTCCCATATAATCAATGCTTGGAGTTTGTCATAAGTTGTGGATTTCAGTTTACCACCTCCCTCTTGAGAACTGACCACAAATTCTTTATTGGATTAAAATCCAGCAAGTTTCCTGGAAAATTACCCAAATTTTTCATAGTTTGTTCAATGAGTAACTTAGTTTCTTCTTTATCACAAATTTGTTCTGGGATCTTTGGTGGAGATGGTGTTTAGGTACCTCCATGTCCATGTTGTCATGTCCTTAACTAAGCTGGTTCACAGTGGCAGTGGCATGGGTGGGTGTGGCCAACAGCAGCTTGTTTTTCTTAAAGTGCCAGAGCCCTGAAATGGCTCATTCTGGAAGGTACTGAAAAAGTCCAGAATAAAACTGCTGAAATTACTTCCTGTGAGAGGGACTTAGGGCAAAGAACTTCACAAACATGTTTTGTACTAACCATAGAACTATTATAACTTAAGAAAAAAGTCATAATACATAATATATGTTATATAAGTTTTTGCTTCTTTCTGCTCCTTTTCATTTATGATTATTTGCGAACACGAATTGTTTTAAATGTAACTTTTATTTGCTTGATTGAATGAAATAAAGAAATAATATGTCTCCTTTAAAGCTTGACATTTCACTCAGTTTTGATTTTAATGTTTCATCCTGTGAACTCACAGGTGGAGCTTAGCTGAACACACATTTCCTGTCCCTGTCCATGTGTCTCACCCTCACCTCTAGGTACATGTTGGGTCTGTCTGTGCTTCCTGCTGTGATCCAATTCATGGGATTCCTCTTCCTGCCAGAGAGCCCTCGCTGGCTGATTCAGCGTGGGCTCACCCAGAAGGCCCGACGCGTTCTCAGTCAGATCCGAGGCAACCAGAACATCGATGAGGAGTACGACAGCATCAAAAACAGCATAGAGGAAGAGGAGAAGGACGGTGGAGGAGGTAAGGGGGATGTCACACCTTATCTGTTGGAAAAAGTGTGGCTCTGAAGTTTGAAAAGGGTGATGGTGGTAAAAATGGAAATTTTCCTGATGATTTGCATGTGCTTGTGCACAGCTTAATATCTATTTTTAAATAGTTTTATTTGATACTTTTGTGCCCTCTTGTTGCATAAGGAAAGCATTTAGGACATAAAAATTAAAAAAGACACAGGAGAGCTAAAAGTGTAACTTTTAAGTCATTTTATATCAAAGAAGAGGAAACAATTAATTTTCAGTGATAGAACTAGGTCTGCTGAAATTTTAAACACATTCCAAGGTAGTGATGCAATACAGATGTAAGCATGCACCTGCCTCAGCCTGGAAGCAGTAATACATTTGTATTTTGTCTAAATTAATATTTTTTAAATACAGTTTAAATGGTTAAGAAATTAGTTGTCTTAAATGATTTTTATGTTTTACAGAGCCAGCATCTTACACCCTGCAGTTAGGTGGTGGATTGTCTCAGGGGCCTCTTTGCATAGCCTACCCCTTGGGTCTTGTCTGGTGTGGTAGATCCTGGCCTCTGTTGCTCTGGTGTTCAGGATCTGTTCCTGTGCAGCCATGATGAGTGCCTCTGTGCTGTCCTTTAGACCAGGGGCCTCATTTATCAAACGTTCGTAGAAACGTTCCTATATTCCCTCCTACGGATGAAATTTAGAATGTGTGTACGAACAGTCAACGTCCTGATTTATGAAACATGTGGTGGCCTCTCGTACGCACGTTCCTCCGCAATCGTCTGATGATAAATCCCACCTGTGCGCTTGCAGGAGCTCGTGCCAGTTTAACGTCATTTACATACAGAAACGCCCTCAATTAACCATATTTGGTCACACTACGTCCTCAGATCGGGAGGGGATTCCCTGGGTTCTTCCCGGACAAAAAAGAAAAACTTTATTGACAGCGAGATCGAAACACTGGACACAACGCGTGAATGATCAGGGAGCAGAGGAGGTTCTGGAGGTTGTTTTATTTGTAAAATAGAATCTGGACTGGAATCGGATCAGTGCGCTGCGCTCACGGAAGAGCCGTTCCCTCTGGAGTGCACTCTGCTCTGCTAAATCCTCCAATAATAAATAAGAATAAGAAGAAGCGATCTTTTATGTAGCGAATCTCAAGAAAAACCACGGGGCGCTTCCCACGGTCAAAATAATTAAATTAAATTAAAACATAATAGATAAATAAATTCAAAATGATTTAAAACATCATAAAAATGGGAAGAATAAACATTGTGATTACAAAATAACATGAAATCAGCCGTTCTACAATATCAGATTCCTGTGGGTCACGGGTGTTTTAGCTCCAATAATAATAATCCACCAAAATAATTATTTATTGGGTAGAATAATTAGTGGATGAGGAACACGCGTGGACCACTGAGACTGTCAGAATTGCGGTTCCCTTGTTCTGCCACTAGATGCTGTTCCTACGCACGGTCAGAGCTGTTCTTATATTTAGGAACGTTTTCACGCACAAGTACAAATTGGTAAATACCACACAATGCGTAAAATCGTTCCCACGCACGAAATACGCACAGATCTGTACGTAAGTACGGTTGATAAATGAGGCCCCAGGTCTTTCTAGCCATTGGTAGGATTTCTTGATATCAGCCACTTCAGTTATCTGACCTTGGTACATTCCATGTAGGGGTTTGTCCTCCCATGATGGTATTTCCAGCACCTCCTCTTCTGTTCTCCATTGTCTGAGAAATTCACTGAGCACGTCATCTGTTGGGGCCTTGTCCTTGATGTTCTTATGGATCTTGGATGTTTCATCCTGGACAGTGGCTCTCACACTCACTAGTCCTCGGCCTCCTTCCTTATGGCTAGTGTACAGTCTCAGGGTGCTGGACTTGGGATGGAACCCTCCATGCATGGTTAGGAGCTTCCGTGTCTTAACATGTGGTCTGTATTTCTTCCTTTGGCCAGCTTATTATTCCTGCAGGATTTCTGATTACTGGCAGGGTGTAGCTGTTTATTGCCTTACTTGTTGTAGGTATTTGGCTGTGGCTGCTTTCCTTGTGGCTTCATCGAGGTTGCCGTTTCCTTGAGGGATACCAAGGTACAGTAAAAACAATAAAAATCTATATTACTGAAGTGTGATGTTAAAGCATTTAATTTACACCAGTGTAGATCCTAAGAATAAAGAAGTCCAGAGAGGATAACGAGCCGCTGCTTCTTTCACTTGTATTTATAACACCTTACGTCAGAGTCGTAACCCCAAGGTTTGAAGGCAGCAGCTTCTTTTTCACCCCTTTGATGTCCTGAGCCTGATTAGACTGATTATGTTCTCCTCACACAGTGAGATGAAGTCTTTTCTACTGAAGGAACATTAAATCATTCACTGGCTCTGCTGCCTTCTTTTGACTTCTGCTGACACAGTTGTGACCCATCCGTCAGTGGGCTATAATCTGGTGTTGTAAGGTGACCTGACCCTTCTTTTGACTCAAAATAGTTTTGTTTTAGACATTTTCTCGCTGTCCACTGATATTCCTCTGATCAAACACAGGTCCTCTGATCAAGAATGAAAGGAATCTAAAACAAATTTGAACATGAGGACAAGGTGGTGAAGGCAAGAGTTTGTGTGTGCGTGCTTGCATGCATGCGTGTGTACGTGTGTGTGTGTGTGTGGGGGGGGGGGGGTAGTTAGAAGATATTCATACATTATGGTAATTTTTTTTGTATGAGCTGACCTTTGCTCATCCGCATCTGTGCATACATTTGATCTGAGGCAGTGTGTGCAGACATTATTGAACCAGGTTGTCAGAATGGAAGTCGATGGAGCTTAGTTAGCTGATCTGGTGTGTGTTAAACTCCAGCCTGGTCTGGCAGATCTTTATCTTGTAATGTCTCTTTAATCCCAGCTCAAACTGGTCAAAGAAGGAAGTATTGAAAGACAAAAGCATGCACACACGTACTTTAGCACTTATTTAGATGTTTTTGCTTTAACTCTGCTGTCTGAAATATGAAAGTCAATTAACATTTTACCACAACTGATATATTTTTTTGAAAATCCATTTGCAATCAGGTTTTTTGTTCCAAGAGTAAGATGAGGAATAATGTCTGAGTTTAATAGTTTAATTTAAACACCAGAGATTGACAAAAGTCTGACTTTTTGGTGCATTTTTATTTTTAAAACAGGCACAGTGGCATGAATAAGGACGTTTTCTAGAAATGCCAGAGTCCATAACAGTTTTTAGGGTTGAAAAGGTTAAAAAATACATATGTGAAAAGTTCAGACAGACAGCATGAGTTTAAGTGGAGGATATTTTGAAGATATTTTACTTTGCCTCAAATCCTTAAATCTCAGCAGGCCCACTTAAAAGGAATCCACAAGGATTCTCACATTTGCTAATTTTGTTACTTTTGGACACCTTCAGGTAGTTATTTAACAGGATTGTGCACAATAGGGCTGAAAGGAGAACATCTCAGTTCTCCCAAAGTAAAACGTTTTGTCTGATATGGGATGAGGGGGTTTAAAATGTTCTGAATGAATTAGCATAAGGTATAGCTCTTAGGAATGTTTAGCCCTTTTTATAAAATAATGCTGCCAATTTGCCACAACGCCGATGCTGCATCAGGGTGCGTTTGGTCGTTTATAAGAGTTCAGACATGTGGCGCAATCGTGTCCTTTTTATAAAAGATTATGTAATGGCGGCATAAAGGGGATATGGGGGCGGTCTCTGTGCTGCCGCGGACTTCCATTTATCTTGGACATAACTTGCTTTTTATTGCAATCGAAGCTGCGCTCAGTACGTTTTTTTGACAATCTGCTCCTAAAGGTGTCTGTCCTCCACAGTCCCTGTGCAGACTCTGGTGATCTGAGCTCCAGCTCTAACAGAGAGAAGCTCTGCATCACTCCAGTTTACCATCTCAGCTGGTTCTGTTTACAAAAGCGAAACTTATGCCCGTGTTTACTTTCATTTTCAATAGTTGTTGGCCGGAGCTCGGCAGTAACTCCCCACATGATCATGACACCTCCACATCTAGCTTCAAACTGCAGGCGTCCGTCACATTACTGAATTAAAAAAAAGAAGCCTTGATTGAACAATTGCTGAATTTTACCCTTGAAATCTCAAGCAAATAATTTATACCTCTAAAAAAATCATTCTAACAAAGAATCACTACAAACTGGGCAAAATTCAGATCAGATGTTGATAAATTCAAGGAAAAGAACAGCAGGCGTTAAAAACAGAGAAGAAATAATCAGTCTTGAAAACAGAGAACACAGATTACAGATTTTTCTTGGAGGGGGGATGTTAAAAAATGAGGGTTGTTGACAGTCCTTCATTTGTTTCTGTTGACATTATTATTAGTCTTTTTTCATAGGGTTATAATAAAGGTCACTCAGCCTTTCCACTGGATGTGTAAGCAGCACATAATAGAAGCGTTTTACCCGCGAGCTCCCTTCCAACCCGGAGCATTTCAGGTGCAAAACAGGAGCGAAAGCATCCCACACAGCTGGTCCCGTGAGGTCACGAAATCATGAGCGTTGGAACACCACGCATGATTTCAGAAGTTCACACGATAACAATTAAGGAATAAGATGGCTGCATGCATCCTAAAAGGTCTGTAGTTTATTTTCTGTTCTGTTTACCTCAGCGACAGAAGTTTCACAGGAAATGATGTACGTATTTTTATTAGTTAAGCGACTGGAAATCTGCACGTGACTTTTATTTAGAAATTTTCCGGATGTTTTACACTGCTTTTGTGTTTGACTTCCTGTCTGACCCGATCTGAACTGCAGAGTTTGACGTGGTCTGGAAGCGTAGTGTGTAAAAAATAGACTCGAAACTTATGCACCGCATCCTGATGCTTCAAGGACACGTCCAAAACATGATGCTGCACGGCCGGTGGAAAGGTCCACTATAACGGTGGCTAATTGCTGCAAAGTAAGTTTTGTGGCCATTATGCAACACTTTCTTATCTGGTGGAAAGGAGGGGTCACTGTTAAGAACTACCAGTGCAGCTTGTTCCCAGTCCTCATGATCTTGCTGTTTGCAGATGATGTGATTCTGTTGGCATCTTCAAGCCGTGACCTTGCATGTGCACTAAGGTGGCTCATACTCAGTTGGGAAGTGGCCAGAATCACTCGTTTGCTGACGAGCCTCCTCCCCACGCTTTTTGTTGTGTGATCTTCCTTCATCAAAGTCCTTAGGGGCTGATTCTCCAGACAACACAGTTAGAAGCAGAAAAGTCTGACAATTGTGATGTCATCAATCACAAAAATGGGGAACGTTGGGTCAGGATTTCAAAGGGAGGAGTTAAAGCATCGTGTTTATGATCGTATATGATGGTGCAAAAGATGGACCAGTTGTTTGTGGTAAAGCAGAAAGTGAGCAAAAAGGTAAAAGTCATGATTTACTGGTTTGTCAGTGTTCCGACTGTCACCAATGGGTGCAAGGTTTGAATTGTGACTGAAACAAGGCAAGGCAAGGCAAGGCAGCTTTATTTGTATAGCACATTTCAAACATGGAGGCAATTCAATGTGCTTTACAGAGCAGGAGCAACAAAAGCATTAATCAAAATACACAAAGAAATAATTCAGACAATTAGATAAAAGGCATAGTCAAAAAAGTTTAGCAGTAAACAGTGCAGAAGGAGCAGCATAAGAAACATTCAATCATAGGCTAATGAATACATGAAGGCTTTTAATTTTAATTTAAAAGTTACTAGAGTTGGGGCCTGTTTGAGGTCATGAGGAAGCTGATTCCATCTATGAGCAGCATAATGACTAAAAGCAGCTTCTCCCTGTCTGGTTCTGACCCGAGGTTCTACCAGCTGACTGCTGTCTAGGGATCTGAGAGCTCTGCTAGGTGTATATACAGGAAGGAGATCCAACATGTACTTAGGCCCCATACCATTGAGTGATTTATAGACTAGTAGAAGCACTTTAAAATCGATTCTGTAGTTTACTGGCAACCAGTGCAGAGTTTTTAGAACAGGGGTGATGTGCTCAGTTCTCTTAGTTCTCGTTAGGACCCTAGCAGCAGCATTCTGAATAAGCTGCAGTTGTTTTACGGCTGTTTTGGGAAGAGCAGTCAGAAGACCATTGCAATAATCTAGTCTGCTGGAGATGAACGCATGAATGAGTTTCTCTAGGTCTTGTTTCGACATGAGACCTCTGAGTCTTGCTAATTGATGGAGATGATAAAACGCTGATCTGGTTATAGCCTTAATGTGACCAGTGAAGCTCAGCTCAGAGTCAATGGTAACACCAAGGTTTCTAACCTGAGTCTTAGTCTTTATTCCTCTAGAGCCAAGTTGAGCAATAACTTCCATCCTCGGTTTTTTACTCCCAAAGACAATAACTTCTGTCTTGTCTTTGTTTAACTGAAGGAAACTTGACTTCATCCAGTCATTGACTTGCTCTAGGCACTGACAGAGTGAGTCTAGGGGACCGGATTCATTAGGTGATAGAGCTAGATAGATCTGGGTGTCATCTGCATAACTATGATAGGCAATGTTGTTGTTGTATATGATCTGACCCAGGGGGAGCATGTAGAGGTTGAAGAGCAGTGGCCCAAGAATGGAGCCTTGGGGGACACCACATGTCATAGTGATCTGCTTTGATCTATGTTCACCAATAGAAACAACATAACCCCTGTCAGCAAGGTATGATTGGAACCAACTAAGGACTGTACCTGATAGTCCCACCCAGTTTATGAGTCTATCTAATAGTATGTTGTGATCCACAGTATCAAAAGCTGCAGTGAGATCGAGCATCACTAAAACAGATGTTTTGCCTGAATCTGTATTCATACGGATNAGACTAGAGATTGGTCTATAATTATTCATCTCTAAGGGATCTAGTTTGCTTTTCTTTAGAAGAGGCTTGACAGCAGCAGTTTTTAATGAAGTAGGAAAAATACCTGATTTTAAGGAGTAATTAGTAATTTTCAGTACATCATCTTTCAAGCAATTAAAAACCTTTTTAAAGAAGTTTGTTGGCAGTATATCAAGACAACAGGTAGATGAGTTTAAGCTATTAACTATGTTTTCCAGTGTTTTAGCATTAATCATGTCAAAGACTGGCATTCTAGCTAAAGTGTTGCTATGTGGTTGTAGGGGTGGTCTTGGTGTGTTGGTTGACAGGGAGGAGTGAATGGCTGATCTGATGTTTAGTATTTTATCATCGAAAAAGGATGCAAACTCATTACATTTAGTTTGGGACTTGAAATCAGGGGCTAACTGTGTTGGTTGGTTAGTTAGCCTCTCAATAGTGGCAAACAGAACACGGGAATTGTTGATATTATCACTTATGACTTTGGAGAAAAAGGCTTGTCTCGCCTTTTTTAATTCAGAGTTGTAGGTGTGGAGCTGCAGTCTGTAGGTCTCATAATGATCGGGCAGGCTACTTTTCCTCCATTTACGCTCAGCTTTGCGGCATTCTCGCTTTTGGTTTGTAACAGATTTAGTGAACCTCCATGGAGCTTTTTGTTTCCTAGAGATGAACTTGGACTTTTCTGGGGCAATGGTGTCAAGAATCTCTAGAGATTTGCGGTTGAAATGATTTAGAAGGGAATCAGCACAGTTGGATGTTAGACTTGTTGACATATTCATTAGTTCACTAAAAACTGATGCAGTGTGATCACTTAGGTACCTTTTTTTGAGAACAGCAGAGTTGTGATGGATTACAGGTGCAGCCGACATCTCAAAAGAAATACAGAAGTGGTCAGAGAGGCCAACGTCCTTAACAACAATGTCTGATACATCAAGATCTTTGGTTAAGATCAAGTCTAGTGTGTGACCTTGAGCATGTGTTGGAACATGAATATGCTGTATAATATCAAATAGATCAAGCACTGATACTGGTTGCTTTAATGAGATTCCCCTGTAAGGCCACCAGGCTCGACTTTAGGAATAAGGCGATGAGCTCGTCTGCATCCAAAGGAGTGAGCTGAGCTGGATCCAGGCACGTCTTTCTGTGTGGAGACTCCAGGGAAGACCCAGAAACACATTTCACAACAGTAAACCTAATATTGGTGCTTTCTCTGCTCAGGAGGATTTCTTTAAGTATTGCAGGAAACATCCTTCAACGGCTACCTCTTTTTAGTTTCACACTGCAAAATACATCCTGTAGTCTGACAAGTTTTAAACCAGACTTTTGAAGCAGGCGTCTTTTTAAACGTATGTGAGTGTGCTAGTAACCGGACACAGAGAGTAAATAAAACAACACATTAACAAACCTTTGTATTGCATCTGTTCCTTGTTGCAACACTGTAGTTCTTCTCTTTTCACTCTCGTAGCACCTTTTGTTCTAACCCATGAACAAATAATCATCTTTTTTTATCACGCCTTGGTGAGAAAAATAGATCTCACTTCCACATTTGTAAGTTTAATTGTAACTTTGAGATGTGTGTGTCTCTGTGTTCATTTTATAACTGGGAAAACAAAGAAAGCTGCTAGTTACCATGGGAACTATACTTCCCTTTTTCTCTCACCTCTGAGATGAACAATAATTACAGACTTTAACCCAATTATCTCCCCTCATGGGTTCCTTCCATCTGAAGCACACGCTTGAAGATAAACATGCAACAGAAAAAGTAAAGTTATCAATTTCCAGTGGTGTTAAATGAATGTCAGTGTGTGATTTTTATAGAAAAGCTTTTGTTGTCTTTATAGGTGTTTATTTTTTTATTCAAGGAGAGTTTTTGATGCACAATAAAAACTGTGCACTTCCAAACTTTTAACCTGAACGGGGCTGCTCCTTTTTTATGAGCTGAACTCACACCAGTCACTCATTCTCTTTCTGTCACCTGATTGGTTATCGGAGTTTGGAGTCCCAAACTTTTAAACTCTAGTGAACATCTTTTTACACCTGCCTTACATCCCTGATTGGTGTTAGTTTGGATGAGAGATGTTTTAGATGCATGAAACCAAAAAATCTCTCGGGCCGTCATAAAACCCTAACAACCACTCAGGGATGCAAGAGTGGTTTCCAGGTGAGTTTAGCTCACTAAAAAGGTTAAAGGGGACAGGATACACAAAACTCACCTTTTGCATCCTTTTGTGTTACCATGTGGGTCTCTACTGCCTCAATAAACACTCCAAACGTTAAAAAAACACATCCATCCATTTTCTGTCAATGTTTGGTTTTAGGAATTAAGTGCCTAAAACAATTTGTTTCAAAAAGTGCCCGTTTGTGATGTCACAGACGGGGAAAGTGTAATAGAACCACCTCTCATGTGCAAGAGAGAGCTGCTGCTTGAGGAGCAGCGGATCTACTCCAAGCCCTTCTCTGATTTCAGCTTATAGCAGCCTGAGTGGGGGATGGGTGGGCGTGGCCATAGACATTGTGGACATATGTAGACGCCCCATTGGGCGCTGGAGAGCCTAACAGCGTCACCACCATATTGAATGGGTCTCCTCACTCTCCAAAGTCAACGCAGGGTGAGCAACTATGTCCATTTTTTGTTCAGCCTACGGTTGCAACAACCGGCGTACTAATGAAAACAGATCACGTGGGATTACTATTGACTTTTATAGCCTACCTTATGGGATTTTATATTTTCATTTATTTTGTTTCATTATATTTATATTTTAATTATCATGCCATACCATATGTCTGATTTTGTGAAAATAAAATGTGTTTTTAGTTGGGTAAGCACCTTCCTCAGTAGAAATGAATGCACTGGGGGCAAATGGAGACCCATCCAAGATGGCGGCCGGCCACTACGGCAGCTCAAATAGGCAGCGCAAATAGGCAGCGCCAGTCCACTGGGTGTCTATGTATATATGTCTGTGGGCGTGGCCAGCTCCAGCTTGTTTTCTTAAAGGGACAGAGTCCTAAAATGGCTCATTATGGAAGGTACTGAAAATGTCTCAAATTAAACTGCTAAAACACTTTATGTGAGAGGGATTTAGTGCAAATATGTTTTATAGAGACCATAAAACTATTATAACTTAACAAAAAATAGTCAGAATTTCTCCTTTAAAAAGCTTAAAAAGCTTGCAATTTAATCTGCAATTCAGATCTTTTCATATTTAACTGAGAAAGCTCCTCAAATGAGGAGAAATGTTTGTAAAAAACAATAAATTAAACCTAGAACCAAAGTTGCAGTGTAAGAATACTTTTATAATAAAAGATTGATTTGTGTATTTTTGAAACATCAAATTGATGTGGCAAGGAGGCCCTAAAACGACATTTTGTCCATTTTGTCTTGCTCTGATAACAAGGTGTCAGCTCTAAATCGGCATGTGTTGATAGCTGTCTTCACAGGCTGATGGGTGGAGAAAGCAGGAGAGGTCTGAGATGAAGAGAGGGTGAAGTGGAAAATGAAGGTGTTGGGGCAGCAATTATGATGGAGGAGCAGTATTATCACAACGTTTCAGGTCAATCGTCTGAGCCGTTATGTTGTCATTCTTCTTAATAAACTTCATAACGCACATTTATTGCTTTGGAGAGCCTGTTCCTGACAGCTCGTGTTCTTGTTATTGCCTTACAAATACATAGAAAGGGCACGTCTGGACACAAAGATAGAAGCAGCCTCAGACTGGATCTGTTCATCAATAATTAGATAGCCTTGCTGGGCTGCACCTCTCAGCAGTCCTAAAGCTACAAGGTAAAATAAAAGTCAATAAATCTAAGTTATTTGTAAATCTGAAGGTGAGGTTAGTGGGTATTTCACCACCAGTGAATTAGAGCTCAACATGATCTACTTTGTTAGTTTATTCATGTAGAATAGAAGCTGTGGTTAAAGTAGATCATGTCAGTAATAAAGGTCAAAGTCGGTTCTCTTTGGGTAATTGTGGCTTTTAGGTTGGGAGCTCGTTTGTTTGATTGTCACCCAGCAGATAAATTAACCCCACCTTCCCAGGAAACGTGACCTTTTATTATAATAGCTCAAGTTTGTCCTGAAAGTCTCATTTAACACCAGTTTTCAAATAAAAAAATATAAGTGGCCTTGCGAGGATATATGGCATGTGTTGAAAATGTGCATGCTGGTGATTAGGGATGTAAATCACTAGTTTGATCATATTATGATACTCTATCGATACAGTAGATTAGGATTCTATGTTTGCTGATTTATTTTTTGCATTCCCCACTGTGGGATCAATAAAGTCTTATCGTAACTGATAAAAAGTTGTATTCTGTGATTCAAATAGAAAGATTCTGCTTTTAAAACTTTAACCGAAGGCTGAAAATTAAAATTTTCCAAAGTAAATTATCACAAAACTTGGATATCATGACATCCTTTATGACAATTCAAGCTGTTAATGTTTAATATTTAAGAGTTCTTGGTTATGAACAGGAAAGCATAAATAAACATGAACAGAAAAAGATTTTCCCCAGATGCTTTGTGTCATTTGCTTTTCTTTCAACTTTTATTTGATCATGCTCTTGGACTTTTTCTTTCTGCCAAGAATCTGCAAAAGCACCCTTCCTCATTTTCACTGGTGGTCTACACTAGAAAAGAGTGGGATATTCCACATCTATTAGTGAGATAATCCCTAAAGTCATGTCACTTTAAAAAAAAAAAAGATGCCAACACTAACCAAATTTAAGACTTTAAAAATGATTTAGTGCTTAGGGGTCCTGTGCCTCCCGATGATGTCACACTAGATGATTGGCTGGACGTAACGGAAGTTACGTTTAGACGGTAAGAAACATGAATTTAATAACAAAACTGCTAAACTCTTTCCAAAACCTATGTTTAAAAAACAGTCGAAAAAGAGATGCCATATTTTTTGGCCCAGTGGTATTGCCGTAGTGTGATGTCATCAGCAGGCGCAGGACCCCGAGCACATCCAGAACCTACACCGCCAGAAAACTAGCATCAGCATTGCATTCTCTTGATGGAATTAACTGAAGAACTATCAAAGTCTGAGGAGTCACGCTGAGGTTGCATGCTTTCTGCTCGACAGGTAACATTTAGCATAATGTTTTTTTTGAATTAGCAACAGTCACAGCGATATGGTGTAAAACAACCCTGAAATGTATGTGCTGCTGCCCCCTAACGCCAGGAAACTACACACTGTCTCTTTAACCAGGGAAAAATGTTCAAAGTGAGCTTTTTTTATTTATTCCAACATTTTAAAAGTTTTAGTTTTAATATTTGTGTTCCAAACCAATCTCCTCCTCGACCAGCTTCTCGCTTGTTTGGACTTTTTTTAATTAATGGTTTCCAGGTAATTGAAAAGCACAATGTATTACCGTTTAACGAGTTTATTTGGCCTCGGCACCCTTTTAAATAATTGATTTTGCAGCATTATCTTTGCTGCTTTTTTAAAATAAGAACACACAAGCACAAAGAGTTTTATTGTCGGCCTCCATCACGGTCCTTATCCTTAAATAAGTTCATTAATGATTCACCATATTTGAGGAACATTGATTAAACCTTTGAAACTGAACTGCTGCTCTGATTAAACCCAATAGAAACTCCTAATGGGACCAGTACCATGTACCAGGACGGTGTTTATGTGAGCAGCCAGCTCAGGTCCATTTTTTACTGCTCAAGACGAGTTCCAAACAGAACTTAAATGAATCAAATCATTAAGGCATTTGTTAATTCTGCAAATATACTTTTCAGTAACCAAACCTTCTGACTAATATCATCACAAACTAATATAAGCAAATATATAATAATAAAGCAAATATATAGTAATATAAGATTTGCCTGTTTTACTATGAGTTGTGAACACTAATGAGCCTATGGCGGACTTAGCCAGGTGGAGTGCAGGGAAACGAATCCAAAGTCCCAAATGGGAATTTCTGATGGAGGCTGCATTAGTAGAGGGTGAAACACAAGGTGAGCTGATGAGGGCAAAGAGAAGAGATTAGGGAATTATCTTCCACCGTATTTCAATAATTGCTTTTTGCCACTCCTTCTCCATCCCTGGAAGTCTACAAACAGATAAAAATGCACGCCTTAATTTCCACATTCATGCTGTTCAGTATTTTATTGCTGTTTAATTATAACCTGGCTGTTGCGCTGCAGGATTGCATCGATCTTTAAAGCATGGGTGGGCACTTGTAAGTGGTCACAGTGGTCATTACTTTTTGCTGAAAAATCAATCCTCTTCATCCCCGCTGAGTGGCTTTGATGCCTCTTATCGGAGGAAAGAACAGGTAAGCTAAAAAGTTGAACATGAAGTTAAATAAATGTAATTAGCATTAAGGTTTGATGATGTCTAAATAAAAATGCTTTTGCCATTTTGTTTTTGAAGAAAAATACATTAATATTAGGTATGAAGCTGTAGCAATTCAGGAGGAAATTAAAGACTTAAAGAACAAAATAAATCTGTAGTAGAATATTAGAATAGTCTGCCAGATTATTAATTTTGAATTTGACTTGATGAATTGAGTGACTCAGGTCTGGTCCACACGACCAGACCTTCTTAAGGCCGTGTCCGATTACTATAACGGCTCTAAAGATAATCTTTTCAGATATTTCTGCCATGTGTGGTGTGTTGAGAGTGCTCTGATTTAGGGAATGCTCTAATCACGATTCAGGGACATGCAACATATTGGTTTGTCTTGTCCCATTTTCTAGGACAAACGAGTGTGAGGCCTGTTGAATGGGACGTGTAGCCAATCAGAAAGCGAGGTGATAGAAGCACGCTGCACCCTCATCCTCTTCCACTATGCTTGGTTACTCCAAAGTCACCTTTGATCTTGAGATGTGCAGTGTGGGGTCTCATGTTTCACTCTAAACAAGCATTCTTGGCCTCAGCAGATGAGAAACTGTGCAGATGGTCTTTGGCTGAGCGATTGGAAGGGAGAGAGAGAGGGTCCAGTCAGGGAGTGAGATCGCCAACAGCGCTGTCAAATAATGTTTCAATGTCTCACTACTGTTGGGTCCATGTCAGCCCTCTTGGTGCCCCTGGTGGCCTAGGGGCCCCAAGCAATTGCCTGCCCTGCCTATTGGCATGCGGAGCCTCTGTCTCCAGAACCTATTAAAACATGCCTGGATTTTTGGATCTAAGTTAGAAACTCTCCTTTAGCCAGTTGCTAAACTCTTTTTCTTTCCCTTTCTTCACGTCTCTGAGACGCTTCTCTCAACATGCTCTATATATACATCAACAGCAAGTTTCAGTGATGCTTCTGTGGCAGTCCCTGATCTGGCCTGACTCTGTCAGACTGCATCAGCATGCAGGCAGGAAGATTACACACCAAGTGACCAAGGCACAGCCAGTCATTTTGCATGTTCTTCACAACCAAGCATAGGTTTGTATGTTCTCCCTGGGTCTCACCCAGGATCCTGATGCGCTACCACCATAATGATAAACCATGCAACCCTGCTACAGAAGGTTTTGTGCATTCTCAACCATCATGGACCTATCATTCTCTATCATTTGTGATGTGGAACTCCAAACATTCTTATTTTGTGCTTGAAGACTTTGCAGAGACAACCCTCTGGCTGGTAATTTTTTTGTGTATGTGTAGGTGTTGTCCTGCGTTAAAGTGGCCTAACTCAAATAAGTTCCACCTCAACTTGCCATGTTAAAGCAGTTGTGCTTTTTTCCACATATTTTGTCAGCAGTCTGTTTTTGTAGGGTAGAAACTGCATCTGTTTTCTTATTATGCAGTTTTAACTGAATTAATAATAAAAACTGAGATGAAGTTATTTAGAAGGACAGCACTTACAAATCGTGATCCATGATGAATAATATCTCAGGCCTGTCTGACACCAGAACATTCACCTCTTTTCAAGCGGGCAGTTGAAGCAGATTTTAGGACTCCTTAAGTTCTTCAGTTCTCGCTACTGAGTGCAGTGCAGCTTTTGGCCTTGAATAATAATCACTCAATTCACAATGGAGAATCAACAAAAAGGGGTTTTAATGGCACGACTGGAGATTTTCTTTCATTTGATTCACAGAGCATGCTGTGATGGCAATTAAAGGTACTTTTGCTTCGCGGGATAATTCTCTGGGGTTTCCATACAAGAGCAGCGGTGGAGTTATGACTCAGACCTGAAAGATAAATTCAGTTTGAATAAACTAGTTGAATTGATTTTAGGTACAGAGGCTCAGAAGTAAAAGTGAAATTAAATAGCTTTGCGATGCATCAAATTCTGCATCCGTAGTGAATGTTTATTAGATCAGTGAATCAGCTTTGATAAAATCAACATCCAGAACATTTTTTGTTATTTTAAAAAGACAAATAAACTAACAAATTCCTCTGTGTGTGTGTGTGTGTGTGTGTGTGTGTGTGTGTGTGTGTGTGTGTGTGTGTGCGTGCGTGCGTGCGTGCGTGCGTGCGTGCGTGCGTGGTGTGTGTGTGTGTGTGTGTGCGTGTGTGTGTGTGGTGAGCAGGTGTGCAGCCGGGAAGCCATGAATCCCAATAACTCATTAGATTTGTTGCCAGCAGGCTTCAAACTGGCCTCAGAGATTATTTGTGCTGGCTAAAACATCAGTCTTCTAAATCTCACTTTTCTTGTGGTATAAATGAGACATAATTGGAATGAAAAGGCTAACAGCTACACCACACTGCTGTCTTAACAGCTGCGGTGTTTTGGATTAGCTTTTCCTCTGAGCTTTACTTCTCCTCCAACCAAATTTTCATTTTATATCAGAGCAAGTTTTTAGTTTTCGTTTTCAGGAAACAACGCTGAAATATTCTAGTTTAGACCAACAATGCCAGGGGTCTGCAGTCTTTATTATCTTTAAAGAAACAACGATAATGTGTTATTTTCTCTTCCAAGCTCACTACATTTTTCCAGAATTGCAGTTTGCATTCAAGTTACTACAGTAATCACAATTTATATGATTGTTCCTTAAACCTTGTCAGTGAGGGAAAATGAGTGAGAGTTGCATATATCTATAATGCATCTCAAGCTTAAATGCCAAATTTTGCCCAGCATCTGCAGGTTGGTGCTTTCCTTTCCCTGTAGATTTGTGCTCAGCATGTTTAAGTAACTCGTCATATCCACTGATCTGGATCAGAATTAGCTTTCAGCCCCTCTACTTTGGACAATAAGTCCAAAGCACTGTCAGCTTCATCTAAGAATTAACAGATCTTTGGTGATTTAACCCTTTTATTATTATTTTATTCATGATCTGAGTAACAAGACCCATCACTTTCACACATTCAGGTGTGTCAAATGTTTGTGGGCACAGTAGCTTTTGATTCAGAAGCTTTTGAAGTAAACACAAGGCCCTTCTGTGTTCTTCTAATATAGGCGCTCCATTGGTAGCCACTAAGACTATGTGATTACAGTTTTTCTTTGGGACTTTAAACAATTCAGAACCGCCTCAGAAATGTCCTAACCCAATGTTTAGCTCTGAAGTTGTTTGAACTCAATCATTTCTTTCTGCTGCTCATCAGAGATCATTAAGGAGCTGACATGCCTGGTGCTGCAGTCTGCGTCCAGCATGTTTCCTGCATGTTTTAGATCATGAACACAGCTGATTTGTTTGATTTAGTGATGAACCGCTCCTGTAGACACTAATGAAGGCTGAGGAGACATTTCAGCAGTTAGATTAAGGTGTTAAAAAGATGAACGCACAGCGAGGAGATAAGTTTCACTTTTGGTTTCACTAATGGAGACTAGGGGGTGCTAAAAGCACGCCAAAACTGCCAAGTGTGCCTTTAATATTGTTGACATAAATGGATTCATCACAAGCAGTTGACTCTAGCTGAGTTTTATTCATGCCCTTAGTGTGCAGAACGGTGACATTCATGGATATTTTGATAACTGGATGGTGAGAACTGATGAGAATTTCAGTGATGAGAACTAGTGGAAAGTCATTTTCTCTGGTAAATACAATGTTTGATTGTTTGGAGCATCTGCAAAAAAATTGTCTGAAGAAAAAAAAGTGAGCATTCAAACATTCCTGTGTTATAACTGTTTCACAGTTTAGCCTCAAAACACAACCATAAATAATGAATGGTACCTAAACATCATCCAAGCGGGACTTCTCCTAACCATCCAACAATAGTTTGTTGAGGAACAATGTCTTTTCCAGCATGATGGAGCATAAATGGACATTACAAGTCCATGTCCAATAAACTTTCTAGATTTAACATCATTCAAAATGTGTAGTCAATCTTTGAGGCAGGTGGACAACTCCAAAAAAATGAGCTGCTTTCAGTCAGGGTTTGGAACAAAAGGTGATTGATAGTATGTCAGGGTAAACTGCAGGTCAAGAAACAAAAGGTCCAACACTGTAAAAGCTTTTGCATCAACTCACATTAAATAAAAGCCTTTAAACTTGCTTGTAATCATACTCTACGTAGTTTACCATAGAAACAGCTGACAAAAAAAAAGATAAATAAAAACTCTGAAGCACCAAACTTTGTTCTTTTTCAACTCTTTTGTTCATTGAATGTTTTTAATTGAACTTTAGCCTATTAAAGAGGAGTTTAATGGGTGCTGAAGCAGCTGCAGTTGCTCTTTGCATTCTGCAAGTAAACATCTCCAGCCTTTTGTTTGCTTTGGTCTGATTTAATTGCTCTGGGTGAGGTCAAGTTACTGAGAAGGCACTTTAAAAAAGAAGCTTTTTAAAAGTTTAAACCTTCTAACTTGCTTTGGTGTTGTTCATGTTTACAGAGATTTTCACATTGAATCATATTCTTCTCATTTGTTGTTTTGCTGTATTTTCTTTGCCCAGACCTAATAGCTCTCCTTGAAAGGATCAATGAGACATCACTTTGTTTACCCAGTCTTTTAGAGGCTTTGTCTTGCCTAAGCTCTTTAAGCACATTGTGAACCTCTCCGCTGTGAAATGTAATTACTTGATACAAGTGTTACGTAAAACCCATTCAGTTGGTCTTGAGGTGTGAGTGACACACACAGAGATGACACAGTGTTTTAAAAGATTTTGACACAATCAAATGTGAGAAGTACTGATGCGAAACTCCCATTGGTTCGTTCTTCGTTGAAGATATTTTGCTAAATTTATGTCTGGATGGATGGATGGATGGATGGATGGATGGATGGATGGCTGGATGGATGGATGGATGGATGGATGGATGGATGGATGGATGGATGGATGGATGGATGGATGGATGGATGGATGGATGGATGGATGGATGGACTCAGTGCTTGTTTTCTGTCTGTACGTCTACCTGCCTTTTCTTTCGCTTCCCTCCCTCCTTTCCTTCCCTTTCATTGTCTCTTCTCCTTATTTGACCAATTATATAGTTAACGGAACAAAATCACATTCAGATCACACGTCATCCTCCTGCAGGTATGAAGGTCAGCTCTACACCTTTTGAAATTCAGACCACACTACTTCAATGCTAATAAACAGACTCTTTTACCAAACAGCATCTCAGAAAAACTGCTGTGACCAGTCTGTTTGCTTTCACCCTGCTTGAGTCCTATTTGTCATTGTCTTGTTCAGTCTGGGCAGTTGGCATAGCGACTGACTGCTGAATCTTAATCATGTCATCCAGAATTTAACTGGATGGATGAAAGATCACCAGCATGGCATGGTGAAGGGGTTTAAGTATCCCTATCGTTCTGGGAATTTGAACGTTGTCTGGGGCATCAACCACTGGGAGGATCTCCTATGGTACAAATTCAGGGGCTCATCCATCCGAGCACGCGTTATAAGACCGATTATGTCCCAAAAAGTGACAAGGCCATCCAAATCTGAAGGATGCTCAAAATGCGTCCTTGTTTTCCCTAAATTTCGAGGACGGGTCTGGTGTATCCCAGGATTCATTGCAGGCCGAATGGGAGATTTTAGTTCTATAATGTAAAATAATGGTGGACGAAGCAGGGAGACATACAGTTTTAAATGTTAGCAGTAAAAAAAAACTTACAGCAGTTGTGTTTTTGGGCTTTTAAATTTACAAATTTGTACTTGAAAAATATATTTTGTTAGCCAAGAAATCTAGACTGTTGCAGTAGCCATTAGATTTTGCTCTGCAGGTCGGTCTAGCCACGCTCCATTGTAACCTCAGCGATTGGCCGGAACAGTTTTGTGTCTGACCAATCACAGCGCTCTACGTTCATAGAGCTGCGACTGAGAAAAGCAACAACAAAAATGGTGGAGCAGCGCTTGTTTGACATGGCCTTGGCGTTAACTTTGAACGATTTATTAAATGTAACAATTTATTAAATGATAGAAATCGCTGAGGTTGTTGTTGGACGCCATGACAACCCCGTTCTTCTACGGTGCAGACTGCACCATTGACTGTTGTGATGAATATGTCACACTGTTTGTTGCTCTGATTGGTCCTAGCGCTGTCCAATTGCGTGCAGAGACAGTTTGATAGAGAACCGTAAATTCCACCCGTATGATCTCAATGGTTCGTGGCCAGACTTTATAGTTATATAGGATGGCTTGCCAGGCTAATTTTTAAATCAAAAATAAAGAGAAAAATACTCGTAAACAAGCTAGTATGGCAGATCTCGTAATTCTTCATGTATTATCTCTAAGTTTAGTTGTAACCTCTGTCTAGCACCATCACAGTTGCTAGGCGACAAGACATATGCTGAGTTAGGGGCAAGAATAAATATGAAGACTAGATCGTCAAAATTCTCAGCTGCTCACATCTGGTCTTAGCGGTCGAGGAAGAACCCAGCCTGCATGGACCGGGTAGGACCGGGTAGGAGTCCTCACAAGAATACTGCCCTTGAATTTGGGCACAGCTCTAAGCCTTCATGGAGGAAGACCACAAAAAAGAGAAGAAAAGATAAGTAAGACTAGGGTACCACAGCTCCTGGGGCTTCACTGGGCTCAGCCAGAAAAGACCACTTCCACATGGACCCATAGTTCTATAGAATAAGTGGAACATCATGCTCCAAAATCTCAGAAATAATGAGCTTTCCAGGCTGCTTCTCCCAAGCAACCGCATGAAAATTCCCCACATACTAATGGTGAACAAGAGAGCTTCTTTGTCCGAGCGTTTCTCTCCTCTTTTTACCCTGCAGGTCTGAAGCAGCTCATTAATATTTGAGAAGGGAGAGTTGTGTGATGGCAGAACTCTCCTGATTCCTTCCCTGCTTCCCTGTCACAAGCTCTGTGTGGAGGAAGGGACACCGAAGCAAAACTCAGCCACCATCTTTCAGGGGGCAAAAGAGGCCAGCTGGATTTTACCCTTTGAAAACATTCCTGCTGGAGAAAATGTGACTATTATTGACACTGCAGGAGTAAAATTCTAGTGCTGCACATTTAAACATTCAGGTTGTGTATAGTACTGATTTTATTCCATTGCAGCAACAAACCACACGTGTTAGATGGCCTTGCTAAGATGAGATGTCATGTAGATGCAGAAAATGACTTCTGAACACAAAAAAAAATAGCAACAATCTTTACTTGTAATCAATTCGGTCAGTGGGGAGAGCTGTCCATCTGATGACTCAGAAATCTCAGAGATTAAATGAAAATGTGATGTTCTTCTGGTGGCCCTGTCTGATCTCATTGTGCCTCTGCTGGTATGAGCTGCTTCTCAGTTACATAAGCAAATAGAGCATTTTTTAAAAAAACTTAAAAGTGAAAAGTTCCACTGCTGTACTTTATTTTATTTTATACACCTCCCCCTGCCTTTTCGTTCATCTGTGCCTTTCTTCAGAACATCTTCAGCAAACCTTGTTTTCTTTATTTATTGTTGCCTTTAGTGGTTTTGCTGACAAGCTCAAGTGTTCAAATTAATTCCATAAGAATATACGTAGTTAACCTGTTAGCATGTCAGTTCAGTGTAGATTTATTGTCCATTTTTGCACACAGAGGTCATTCAAAAAGCAATTTACAACAGGTAAGATACGAATTAATCCCCATCCCTCTATTGAACTTCACTTCAAAAGGTCAGGACAATCCCTTTAACTGTAATTGCATCTTTTTTCGTTATTGGAAATTCCAAATCGATAATGATAGTTAGCACAATTAGCTGTGGTCATTTCTCTGGGGTTTCAGTCACAAGCTTCTTAGTACAGGAGAGAACTGGTCTTGATGACCTGCAAAGGTCCCCTTGTCCTCCCATTTCTATAGATAGAAGGGAGCGGTCGGCCCTGATGCTTCATTAAAAGTTTGAGTGAGAATCAATATCAGCAGAACACGTGGTAGCTACTCCTTAGATCACCTTAATGAGCACCAAGACATGCTGTTAGATTGAAATCTGAGATCAAAAAGGACTTCAGTCTGACTGATGAAATATTTGTTCTTGTAAGCATGGCCGACAGTTCAAAGGTGGAGGCTGGAGTGCTCTCGAGCAGTGCAATTTCTGTGATCAGACAAGAGAAAGTCAGGAGCAGGAGGCAGGGAGCGCTTCTGCAATGAGTCTCTGTGTAAGCCATGGCTGCTGTGTGGCTGAAAGGTCAAAGTTCAGTTGGTTTTTTGACCCCAAGTCTGTTTAGAGTTTCAGATGTTAAGTGTTCTGATCTGAAGACATGAAACAAGAGTGGGGTGGGTACCAGGTGCATTTCTATTTCTGATCACCTTCTGCCAAAAGGTAAAATGCAGGTGATAATGTTTTTGCCTGTGTGGGCTAAAGGCACTATCTCTTTAAATAATGAACTTTGGGAATATCCTTTTTGGCATGTGATGCTAGTTACTCCCATGCATCCATCCATCCATCCATCCAATCATCCATCCATCCATCCATCCATCCATCCATCCATCCATCCATCCATCCATCCATCCATCCATCCATCCATCCATCCATCCATCCATCCATCCATCCATCCATCCATCCACCTCCTGGCAGCTAATGCTGGTTTAAGTTACCTCCTAATGACTTCCTAAATGCCTTACAGCATCACTTTGGTTGGTGTCACTTCCTTTCCTTTCTTTTAACATATCACATTCTCTGTTTCCTCATTGACTCCCTTCTTAAGTGCTTTAGTGGACAAAAAGAATAAACTGCTTCATTGTCTCTAAAACGAGGAGCTACTCTTTCATTTCAGTTCATTAAAAACACATTTTAAAGACCCTGAAATCTAATGAAGGAGGTCACTTTAAGAATCCGAGTTGATTGTTTATCCTGAATGTTCTCACTTTCCCTCTAAACAGTCTAAACAGAGCTATCGAGCAGCAAATTATTTTTGAGTAAACAACCGTATGAGCAGCTTAGAACAGAAAGAGGCCTCCTGTCTTATGATTATATGAGTTTGATTCAACTGGAGTATATCAGAAATGTATTTTGTTATGTAAAACCACTCAATAAGCCTCCCTACTTCTGTTTTAACTGATCAGTGTTTATTTTTTCAACACAGTGGATGACTATTTTATGTGTTTATGTACATTACAAAGCATAGAGGCGATCATTTGTGCCACAACAAGCTTCATATTTAGATGTTTAAACTCTGAATCTGCTGCATTTTGCCTCCAACGTCACAGATAAATAGGAAAAAAAGACAAGTACATTTTAAAGGTTAGCCATGAAGTTGAGTATGAAGTAAGCCTCGTATAAAAGATGGTTGTGTAGTTTTTTTGTATTAAGTGGAAGAATATGAGTTTCACAGTAGTATCATAAAAAGCCGAAGTGGTGAGAAATCTCATTTTGATTCCCCGTCAGCCCTAACCTTGTGCTCTGATCTTGACAGTGTGGACTGCACGATGTCGTGATCCCTCTCTGATGAGGAGCACAGAGGAGGTGGGAATAGGAGACAGGAAGTATGTGGAGGGAATAATTAGAAGGGAGATGGAGGTTGAGGTTGGAGATTGCCAGGGCTCGGTCTTTGATTGCAGTGCCTGCTCTGTTGCAGAAGTGAAGCCGGTTTCCAGCTGCTTACTTCCCAGGTCGCCGTGATTGGATCTGATGGGACAGGAGCTATTTCTGGCCCTATATGTCATCTTGATTGTACATTGTTCAATTGCTCCTGATACCCTCTAATACGTGTGCCCATGCTTTGATCTGTGGAAAGAAAACAGTTTAATGGATTTAAAAATCCATGTGGGAATCAGTATTTGGAATCTTGTGAAGTGATTCCCTCCACTTTTCCTATAAAGATAAAAGCCAAATGTCTTTTCTCATATTTTGCTTCATCTTTTTGCCCAGTGACTTCATTCATACATATAAAGAAACACCCGACCAGACTAGCAGTCCTAAATGTGCACAGGATTTGGCCAAAGGGGTTATTGTAAGAAAAGGTTGGGAAGTTTCCCAAAATTACATCGACATGAAAAAGAAGACATAACAAGGTCCCTGGTAAATGAATCCTTTGAATTGTTCCTTTGCAGCTTTGGTCAACTTGTACTAATGCAGCTTGGGGATGAAGCAATCTATCCGTGCCTCATCATTCCCACTTTCAGACCATATTGTACCCAAGATTTCCCAATGTTGCTGCTTGAATCTACTGGAGTACACTTTGAAAATAAAGAAAACATTTCAGTCATGCTCACAAAGGTTAGCAGATGTATTTATTTTCATGTGTTGGCTTGATTAGGTCATGTGGTTGCTAGTCATGCATCCCTAAGACAAATTGAACCCATCATACTCTTAAATGGTCATGGTTATTTTGCACCCATGATCTTCAGTGATTGCCACTTCACACTCATGCAATCATGATTATAATGCAAAAGCAGTTCGGCATGCAGAGCTATTGCTCTGTTTGTGTGTGTGTGAGGGGGGTGCACTAGGCAAGGCAGCTTTACTTGTATAACACATTTTATACACAGAAGCAATTCAATGTGATTTCCAGGAGCAAGAACATTAAAATCAACGTGACAACATAAAGCAGCAGATTTTAAAATCAACTTTAAAATGAATATGATTGAAATGCAAAGTTGATGGGTGAGCAGTTACAGTGCAGAAGGTGCAGCATAAGAAACAATCATTCAAAGGCTGATACATCAATTTTGATTTAAATGTTACTAGAGTTGGGGCAGATTTGAGGTCATGAGGAAGCTGATTCCATCTGTGTGCAGCATAGTAGCTAAAAGCAGCTTCATCCTGTTTGGTTCTGACCCGAGGTTCTACCAGCTGACTGCATCCTAAGGATCTCAGAGCCTGAAATGACCCCATGCCATTGAGTGATTTATAAACTAGTAGCAGCACTTTGAAAAGCATTCTGTAGTTTACTGGTAACAAGGTTTAAGAACAGGAGTGAATGCCTTGGGATTCCCCCAGAGGAGTACTATAACCTGCCTGTGCTTTGTTTCCCAGTCAGTATTATTACATGCCATAACCTGGATCTGCTTTCACCCCTTTTTGCACAACACATAATCCTGCAATATAAAAAGCTCATACTCTCGCAGTGCAGGTGTGTCGAAATAGAGGCTGCTTGTATGAAATACAGGAAAGATGCAAGAAGAGCTCAATCTAACCCATTTGTTTTATTCCAGCCAAACATTAAATCATTTTAAGTTTCCAAAGCCTGATTGGAATTTTGTCTTTATTTTTTTCTAAAACTCCAAATGTCCATCTTACCTTCTTTTCAAAAGTTTATTCCAGTAGATTGAAATCATCAGTGTTGAGACAGATGCACAGTTTGTAATGATTTGGTCCCAAAGTGGGTACTAAAAAGTCAAAGGTGTGTACAAAGTGCTCAGAGGTGGGTATGAATAGATCTGTGGCAGAGGACTTCCTTTCAAACCCCAAATCCTTGGGTACAAATTGAAAAAAAGCAAAGCCATCAGAGATTGACTTGACATTAAAGGCATACTATGCAACTTTTCTATGTTTTGAAATCATGTTCTTGAGCCAGTGGATTCTAAAATAAAAAATATCACAGCCTGGTCCTGTCGGCTAGCCGTTCATAGGTTGTAGAGTAATGTAACTTCCACATTTGGATTAGCTGACATGCTACAGCATTTCCCTGTGGTCACATGATTCCTCCTCTCAGGATCTTTCTTCATTGTTGGTCATTGTTACGGCCGCCTGCCTCTTGGAGTAGCTCTGCAGCAGCCGTCTCCATTCATCCTATGCAGAGCAGTTACCTCAGCACCACAGACAGCTCTACTGCAGGGTGCGCTGCACTGATCAGCACCCTGGACAGCTCCACGGTGGAGGAGGAGTGCTTCCACCCGCAGCTGCCCGGCATCAGCTAATGAGAACGCTGAGAGATAAAAGCGACGACTCTGACTCGACACATTTATGTTTGCAAAACAACCTCCCAGACGAGCCACACCTGGGTCGTAACCATCATTATTTACCAGGAACTCTGTTAGTCAGTAGTAATGTGGCTAGCCGACATGCTAGCACCGGGTTCTGCTTCCAGCACATGATTCCTGCATGTTTTAGATCATGACCACAGCTGATTTTGATTTAGTGATGAACCGCTCCTGTAGAAACGAATGAAGGCTGAAGAGACATTTCAGTTAGGTTAAGGAGTAAAAAGCATGAGCGCACAGCGAGGAGGAGAGTACAGCAGTTTGTTTTTATGACAGTGAATTAAAACAAACACTAGGGGGTGCTAAAAGCAAGGCAAAGTGTGCCTTTAAGGGCTACAGTAGTTGATGTTTTATAGTTTAAGACAAAAAAACATTCTAAATGCAGTTTTGTTCTAATTTTGTGTTGCACAAGCTAAATAAACACTCAGGTTAGGATGTGCTGTCTCTTATTTTGTACAAGCAACAACCACCTCAGTACACTGCCAAGAGGCTGACTGTTGCATTTAGGTAATTTACATTAAAATGTTGGGTTTAAAGCTGTGCTCATTGACGTACACTTTAATGCAACATTTGCAGAAGTTACAGCACGTTCAACGGGATAAATTGTTGGTAATTTCAGCATTTATCAGATACAAATGACACAGATGTTACTGGAAGGTTTCAATGTGGAAAATGTACATATAATTACAGCTGAACTATGAGCCCTAATCACTGTGCTTGTGGCTGACTGGTAGCCTGCTGGTTTGTTTTTTATGCCTCTTCTTCACTATCTCGTCTGATTAAATTACTGCAGGGTGGAGTTCATTGAAGGAAATGAAGCTGTGTCTCAATGTGAAAAGTAGACGTGGAACTGAGACGTTTTGGGATGTGATTTTAACCCTTAGGTTTTCATTTTTGGCATGTTGAGTTGCTCTTCTTCATGCTGACTTTAGGTGTAAATAGTCTTGATTTTTGGCTTATGCCTATGAAAATGATTCCCTGTCACCTAATCAGATAACAGCCTCTGGTCTGGTCTTCCTGAATGAACCAATCCAACTCTACCTAGTTTGCATCATGGAAATGACTGAACCCATAAACACAGCTAACCCCTATTCTGGTATTTTTACATTATTTGCAGACAACTGGAAGTTCCGCTTCCATCGGTTTGAAAAGGTGTTTTGATACAAAGCTAAACTGTTTGCTCTGCTGTGGGTCTTTTTAACGGTCTCAAATGAAAAGTGGTCCTGGTGAAAATGCTCTGGTAGAAGTGTGAGAGGCGGCCAGCTAATAAAGAAGGAGTGTGCTTGTGTGTCAGCAGGAGCCTTTACAAACTCTGCTCTGCTCGTCCAACAGTTAAGGGACATGTTGGCTGGTCCTCCCACTCACAGCTGCTTCCAAATAATCAGCCTGCGTGTGTCATGTCATATGTTCACACTCATGCATCACTTTTTAGATTGCATTTTGCTCATTTACTCGATTATACACCCGCACTCATTGTGTATTTAGGATTGTCTCTGTGTTCGTTGTGTGTCCTCCTTTATCTCTGAGCTCCGCGCTTGTCCGGTTGTAGTCTCCTCTTGTTAGGACATCTCCTTCCAGAGGAGGCCAGTTGTCTCAGTGTGTTGATCACAGTCTGGCTCTGATGCTGAGCCAAGTGGGAGTCCAAATCCAAATTTAAATATCTGTTTCATCCCACACTGAGATAATCCACCGTCTGAAAAAGAGAAATGGCAGCATCTTTGTTGTGCTGATTAGCCAGAGACAAATCTTCTCATCTGTGGTAGGATAGAGGTCAGAGTCGTGAGAGGATGACAAAGTCTCAACATCTTGTATGGAAAAAAAAACCTTCAGTAGCTCGTATGTTTGTGGCCACAAAGGGTTAAATGTAGATAATTTAGTACTGCTCCCTGATGTCACCCAGCATCAAAATGGTGAAAGAGGGGTGTGTTTGAGTCAGTTTCAATAAAAACTGGATCTATTTTAATAAAACTTTAGAAAAACTCTACATACAACTGGTTAACTTTTCAATCAGCCCTAGACAGGTTTGTCTACTAATATTTAGACAGTGCAGTGAAACTCAAACTAGCATGTTTGTCCTTAAGGACCAAAAATACATTTTCTTCAAGTTTGACAAGAAAACAATGAAGTTTTGACCAATACCATGTATGTGCACACACTGACTCATAAAGGGCCACTGAGAAGACGACAAAACAAGGTGAAAGAAGTGAGATTAAAGTTAAAATGTTTAGAAAAAGACAACAAAAAGTCAAAATAGGCTATTACAGGAGCAGTCCGAGGATTCAAGGTCTCTAATTAATCTTTCACTGTATAGCTGTGATGAATTTGTAATTGTGCTCTCTGTGCCGTCTTTAGATGGCCCTGTGATCTGGCGGATGCTGACCTACCCCCCGACCCGGCGAGCTCTCCTGGTGGGTTGTGGTCTTCAGATGTTCCAGCAGCTTTCAGGAATCAACACGATCATGTGAGTCTGCACCAATCAGCTTAAAAAAGGACCACAACAATCTAAAGTTGTGGTTGTTTTTGATGTAACCGAAGCAATAAAGCAATAAAGAGTCTGATGTTCATATAGTAAAATCAAACAAACCCTTGTGGCAGACAGAACAAAATCAAGTGTGATTTTTGTCTTTTCTGAGCAAAACAAAAGGAAACACAACACAAAACGTGTGACAGGCAACCCCCTTCCACACCAGAGACTCAAATGCAGGATTAAATCACATTTCCTTCATCTTTCAAAGTACATCATTCCCATGGGGGCAGTAGCCCTGTTGCTTTATTGCTCGCTTATCCGTGAATGGACGTATTGCTGTTCCTCTTTTATTCCTTTTATCCTTCCATCTGAGGAGATTGTGTCATCTATCTGTACCCCCCCCCCCCATCCCAGATGAACCATATTACAAGGCTCTGTAAACAATCTGTGGATATGTGCTGTTGCCTAGCAACCACTGGGAGGCGAGAGCATTGGGATGAGTGTGTGTTTGTGCGGGGTGTGTCTCCAAATGTGAAAGTCTGATTTCTCTTCGGGTCACAAATGCAGAAGTTGTGTGTGACTGTAGCAAGGGCGGCTGAATGGATGGGAAGTGGAGGATGAGAGTTGAGAGGAAATCAGCTCTGAAGCTGCCACTTTTCCTCGTGTCTGCGTGAATGTCACGTATTTATCTTCATCTCCTGTCGCCAGCTCGCTGAACTACAGACGGGACAAACTAAATCTGTCACAGTCCCTCTCCACCTTTCTGTCTCCCTGACTTATGTGTCTGCCAGTCTTCCAGTCTACCTGCTTTGTTGGCAGCGTCAACAGTGACATTTTCACTGAGCATCACTACGTTTTCCATCAAGATGAAGCACTCTTGCTGCTTTACAGTTTGTGTTTCTGCCAGGGTTTTGATCTGTTTTCATGTATTTAGAAAAAAATAGGCATCAAAACATGTGGTTCAATGAGAAATTGACCTTTGGTAGCAGTATATGCAACATTAAATTAACTAAACCGTCTCCATAGATGACAATGGGTTTTCGGTGAAAGAGGGGAGAAAACCCAGCCCTCTATTTCTCGGGTAGACTTCAGAGTAAAAACATCCCCACAAGTTTAAATAGGTCACAGAATAATGGACTGAATTTGTATTTGTTGCTTTTTTACACTCAAAATTGAAATCTTTTTATAGATTTTACTATATTTTTAAAATCTGTCTGATGATGTCATTTACTTTTCTAAACTTTTAAAATGTTTTGCAAGCAAAGAAGTTTTACTCCTTGGTTTTTTGTTGTTACACTTTAAGTTAGGAACCTGTAGTCCCCAGGGTGTGGAGAGTGCCCAGTCAAAGTCCTATTGGGTTCCATTATATCAGGGCTCTGATTTGTCTCCTCCAAACTGGAAGTAATGTATTCTACATCAAACACTGTAGAAATTTAAATATTTAATCTACTCAGAGAACTCAAAGTGCAAGAATATTTTACATTTTTCAATTTGCTTGGCCTAGGCATAGTCTTCACTTCACTTCATTTGGTGGTTCCAACTGGTGCTTTCCATTAGAGGTGTGTATTAACAAGAATCTAGTGATATGATATTTATCACAATACAGGGGAGACGATATGATACATTGCAATACTAAAAGACAGACAATATTTGCAATTTTTAATACTGAATTTAAATAAATAAATAAAAAAACTCAGGCCAGACACTTCCAAGACATATCAAAACGACTGCCAACTAGTGGTCAGAATTTGAATTGCACCTAACAAAAGAAATACGGTAAATGTTTGCATGCAGATTCCTAATAAAAAACTGATACACTGCCTTTTAATATAAATCCCATATCATAACACAAAATGTTGCAATATTTCAGTTTATTGAGATCTTCTTACATCCTTAATTGCTATGGTGACCCTAATGAGCCATAGGAAGAGGTTTCAACGTTTCGTTTGATCTTGGTTCTATGACACTTATTATTCAGTTTATACAACAAAACATAGACATTTTGTCCTAGACCAGGCATGTCCAAAGTGTGGTCTGGGAGCCACTTGCAGCCATTGGAGTGATTTTGTGTGGTCCCCAATAGCATTTCTAGAAAAGTGAAATTTTATATCTCCAGCAGGCTATTTATGTATATCAATCATTTTTAAAACATTTTGAATTTGGAGCGCTGGCCGGCGGCGTCAGCTGGCTGGCAGCGCTGCTCAACGGCAGCCGGGGTACACGCGGCGCGCTGAGGATCCTATGGTGTACAAGGATACAAGGACGTCAGATAGAGACGAGAAAGCATCAATAACTGAGCGTTTACCCGGTAAGAAGAGAGCTTATGTTGGTCTTAGCGTGAGTGTATGATCAGTGATGGACAGATACGTGATCACTACCACCTGACAAACAAATTTAGAAATAATTACAAACCCGGGGAAAGCTAAAATGTGCACAAACTAAACATATTAAAGTTTTACTTACAAGAGCAATAGGATGATGGTTAGGTCTGCATCAAATCCTTATTTGTCTCTGAGATCTCGTGATTCAGAAAACTCCCGATGTTGACTCTTGTTTGACCCCTGTTGTGGTCGGACGTTCTTTTTCTTTTTTTTAGCTCCATCAGATAAATGTTTTCTTGTTTCTTCCGAGGCTCCACCGTGATAAACACGTTACAATAAATACTAACCAGGTGTAGCTCGTCTGTTCTGAGGTGTAAACATGGATTGCCGTAAAGCGTGACTTTGTGAGACTTCAGGGGAGCGGTCCAGATACTCTGAAGTGTGGTATTCTGACCACAAGAGGTCATTAACCCTGTAAAGGGTCATTTTAGCACATACTGGCTCAAGAAAATGGTTTAAAAATATCAAAAACTTTCTTAGTGTCCCTTTAAGTTGACTCTGATAACAGGTGCAACATACATAATCAGAAATAGATGCTCTTGATCAAGACTGTTATGAATTGCACAACATTTGTGTTGCTTTCCTAGTTGCTACCCGACACACCTTTGATTAAAACGTTCACACATCACTTTTCTTATTAAAAATGGTTCATTTTCTCCCCCGAAGTGGCAGCATATCAGGAGCAATTAGGTTTTCCGGCTCCGTACCCACTGACATGTGGATTGGATGATCAAAGAATTAAAAAGCTGACCTTCCAATTAGTGGATGACTTCTTGTACTTCCTGATAAATGCGGTTCCTCAGACACACAGACATCTCTCACGTCAGCTTAGGCACAATAACTGTAAGAAAAAGAATTTTTTCCTGAACATTTTCCTATTTTCTTGTCTAAACTTTAGGACTTGTTTATTTTTGGTGGCAGTGTTGGTGCATCAGTTGCTTTAATTGAGTGCAATCAGGAATATGGTGGCATCAAGTCATGAAACAAAGAAATGAGAATGTAGTAAGCAGCTTTATATTGGATTTGTTAGGCCTTCCTCAAACTATTCTGACATTGCTATCCTGCAGTTTCCTACTGAAACAAGGGAGGAAATGCAACTCCAGGAATTCAGTTAACTTCATTCACCCCAGTCTGACCAGCAGTTTTACAGCATGTTATAAAATGGCAAAAAAAAAAAAAAAAAAAGGCAGCAGAGGAAGAAGAGTCTCAAAATAAAACTTTTCAGATTTCAGGGGAATTGGCCGAAGCATCTGTTCTTGTTCTTGATCATGATTGAACCACAACAAATCAACCCAACAACACTCAGGAACAGCTTATGCAATATGCATTTTTTGCAGGCGTTAAGTGCATATATGTTGGTATAACATGCAATCGGCAAAGTGCTCTTTTAAAAATGTCTGCAGTTTTTTTTTTAAACCCAGATGATTACCTGCCCAGAACCAGCCTTGTGTTACCCTTGCGAAGTTTCCAGGCTAGCCTTGTTAGCCGGTGAGATCCAAACGAGGTCGGTGAATCAGCAGAGCTCAGAGACAAGCTCTTCTCTCCTTGTCCCCAGCTGCTTTCCCTGATTAAACACGAGGCTGGCACTGAGAAAGAAAAGAAACGAGCAGTGAAAGGAGGTGGCAGACAGGCCAAAGGAAAAAAAGCAAACCGAAGCAGAAAAGCACATTGTCTGTCACCGTGCTTTAACACTCTTCTTCTCTCTCATATTAGGGACTTAACAGGAGCGGATTGACTGAGTTCACAGATTTTTTTTTCTCTCTTTGATTCAGATGTGCTCACAGAAAGGCTGTAATTGGGTCTCAGAAGAAAATCTGTAAGGTTTAAAAGAATCTAACAAGTGAGCGACTTGATGATCTGGTTAAGTTCTGCTAAATCTGTACTGCAACATCCTGAAACCTAAAACACCTTTTCATAAAGTCAGTTTAAAACTTTCCCACCAATCTGTCCTGATCTGACTCAGAAACAGATCTACGAGGGCCGGTGATGGACTGACAGGCGAGGTCAATCCAAAGACCCTGGTTGGATGATCACTGTTCATTCCCACCGTTACATACATAATACATGGCTCTAGTCACGCATACTTGAATAGAAATCAGAGTTCTCAGAGGTGCACCATCTGATTAAATGCATTTATGCAGGCAAACATAGATTAAATTCATGATTCAAGTCATGATAATCAGCTAACACAGAGATAACTTTAAGGGTAATTTCGTATTTTTGTAGACAACTAGACAACCAATAAATGAGGTGAGGCACTAAACCAATATCTGCTGTTGAGATGTATGCAATTGTGCTAAAATGGTTCAGTTTAGATGACCAGAAATTGATTATTTGATTTCTTGAGCATTTTAGTAGAACTGTTTTTTCAGGACATTGATTTTTGCTGATTGACCTGAAGCCACTTTTGATCTTGTGCTCTGACAGGATGCCCTTTAGACACTGTCACAGTGATTATCATCAAATGTTCAAAATCCATCATGACAGCTGAACACATGCTGACTGTTCAGCCCCTCCGCCCTGTGAGATAGCCTTGCTGGCTCTGTTTCTGATTTGTGGCAGTTTAGGGCTGGGGCATGTATTTAATGGGTATATGTATGATCTCTTTGGATATGTCTTGAGTGACTTGAATCTGGCTGAGCTTTAATTTAGTCTAAGCTGACAAAACTTTTTTTTTCATAATTATCGAAACAAAAATATTAAATTTATACAAAAAATGTCTGTTTGTCTCATTCATCCACAAACTGACTTTTGGCGAGTCCACATGAACTTTGTCAAACAGCAGAATGTTCCATTTTTGGAACAGTGTCTTTTACTTCTTCTTCCCAGTATTTTTTACCGCGTCCTGTCCGGCTGTAACACAATCAGAAAATATGTCTGAGAGCTAAAAACAAGCCTTACAGTTTTACTCTCACAGGCTGAGTGTTACAGATTCAGCTATAATGCCCCACCTGATATTAAAACTTTATTAGAATTGCTTTCGGTTATTTTTAATCCCAACGGACACAGAGACGGAAATGAAAGTGAATGGAGGGAGAAGAAAGGAAGAGAGGTGGGGGTGGGTTCACAGAAAGAAACAAGAGGTACAAGAATCTGCTTCTAGGCCTGCTAAAAGAGAGACATATGCACAAAAATACAACACGACCAAGATATCACAGCACCAAACAACATAAGGATATATAACAGCAACTGTGTTTACTGAAAAGCACACAGAAAGTATTTAGTGCCATCCACAGCCCAAGGTAATGTGTCAAAAACACTTGAGTTCATACTTTTGAGAACACCTTATGAGCACCTGTGTGTGAACACGCTTGTGTATGTAAGGTTTCTCCATGAGTGTCCAATAGTGAGTGTGAGGAGCCACAGACCTGCCCCAGACATCCAGTGGTCCCCCCTGGAGTATTGGAACCCCAGGAAGACTACGCAGGAGCAGACAGAAAGTGAAACTTAAAGATAGCAGCTCAGGCTGTAGCTTGTCCTTGTGTGATGAGCTGTGCATACGATACTGAGCCGCCTCACCATGGCAGCATAGATTTAGTGAAAGAATCACAGCCATGATTTGGATAAGGACCCAGCTCTGCCTGTTGAGTACCCCTGGTCTACAGGGACAAAGTGTGGGCTTCTTCATTTTAACTGTTACCTTTGTAGGTATGTTTCTGTCTGAGTGAATGAAATGAGTGAAAACAAAATGTAAATCATTTCTATTTAAAGCTGTTATAGCAAATCTGCAAACAAGCTAGGTTTTGAATGCAAACACGGTCACGGAACACTCACCCCTCCCCTCAGGTATCTTCCTTGGATCCGCGTCCCCCGAAACCGGAAACCCACATTGCCAGAGGAAACGAGAGAGAGCTAAACAACAATCGCCATCCATCCATCCATCCATCCATCCATCCATCCATCCATCCATCCATCCATCCATCCATCCATCCATCCATCCATCCATCCATCCATCCATCCATCCATCCATCCATCCATCCATCCATCCATCCATCCATCCATTTTCATCCGCTTATCCGGAGTCGGGTCGCGGGGGCAGCAGCTTAAGGAGGGAGGCCCTTAACAATCGCCATTTAGGTCCAAATGTCTTTGTTGTTCGTGACTTCAAATGGTGTTTCAACAGGTTACCCATCTTTTATTTCAAGATATTGTTGTTGCTTTTTTTTCTCTAAACTTTAGGGTTCCAACCCCCTTTTGTGTGCTCAAACAGAATAGAACTAAACCAGGTAGCTGATAAAACAGCTTCTGTTTCTTTGTGTAATTATTTTTGATAAATTTGCAACATACGAGAGCATTTTTCTAATTTGCAGTAAATTCTAATTATAGCGCGAGGAGATTAGCATTGCTTTAGGCTAATGAACAAAATAAAATAAGGTCACAAATGAGAAATTACAGATACATACCCACAAGCAGTTATTTTTTCCTCACTTGTCAGACACTCTCACTCTCTGGACTCCTCATGTTGAATAAATGGCTTCTCACTTTACACACACACACGCACACACACACACACACACACGTTCATACGTTTTCTTATGAACCTGAGGCGGAAGCAACATGTTTGTCAATAATCCATCACTCAGGGGAAAGAAGCGATGTCAGCTGTCAGACCTGTTTTTGTCCAAGGGTCTCTTCCTGCTTGGCTGTCCAAATGAAGAGATGGATGAATGTGCTCCACCAAAAATACTCTTTATGGTTGTTTTATTTTCTTTTACATCTTTGCTGCTCTGGCAGGGAATGAAGAACAATATGAAGCCAAAGTGGACATAAACCAGCCAAATTAGTCACTGGATCATTTTGATTTGATTAAATTCATAACCATGCAGTAAAGGTCATCGTAATCCGGTGAGCACAAAACTGTATGTGTGTGTTTTGTTGTGTTAGGTCAGCTTGGTGTGACAGAATAAAGAGAGAAAAGAGCTGAGGAGAGTGGGTTAGAGCAATGATTAGAGGTGATGTTGATGAGGAAGAGGGCGGCAAAGACAGATGACTGGAGAGTAAAAAATTTAAAGGCTTCTTCTCAAAATGTCTGATCACATTTTGCCTGGAAGAATTGGATTATTGGGTGTTGGGTTGTGTGAGTTCGAGCAGCAGTCTTCTTCTCTTGTAAACATTGATGTTGTCCTTGTTGTTCTGTCTTCTGGGTCCATCGATCTCTCAGGATGGACCAGGAACATTAACCTATGAGGAAAAAGCAAGTGACTGTAGTGAAGTATTGTGTTTTCTGGGTGACCCTGCTTAGATGACTGTCCTTGGAGAACACAGTAAAAATCTTTAGGGTGTTTTTTTTTATTTGTTCCTTAAATTTTTTTCATTCTTCCCTAAAACATTTCTCTTTTCCCTAGAAACTCCTTTTTTCCTCATTATTTATTTTTCTGCTTAAGACACTTTGCAAACTCAAAAGTTTGAACCACAAACTGTGAGATTACTGTTTTTGGAGATGTGGACAAATGTTCCTATTATCAGCAGATGGAAGGAGATGTCAGACGTAATCAGTCACAGTGGAAACATCTGTGTTGGTGAATAACGTTTGGTCAGGTCGCTGCTGTGTTTTGGCTTCTGATATAATACTTCATTAAGTTTAAACATGTGTACACACTATCAGTCCAATCAACCGGCAGCATAAGCACGCTTCACGATGTGTGGCTTGTTGTGTAGGAGCCTTGTGTTTCTCTATTATTTGATTAGTGAGAACATTTGAATAAATCTCATTAACGAAGCCATGCTGGGACGCCATTGGAAGGAGTGAAGGAGGGTGGTTTGATTTAACTGCTTATGAAAGCTTTAAAGCAAGTAAACAAGTGCAGAAAAGTACCTCCAGGTTTGGAGTTTGTTATGTTTTTTTTATTTATTTATTGGACTAGCATGTGCACAGATCACGCACTCACAATAGAGTGCCAGCTCCCTGTGGACCAGCCAGCAGAGCGATCATGGAAAACTGGCTTTGCTTGACATTTCCAACATGACATTTGTCTGGTGGACCATCTGTGAGAGCCAACTGGCCTTCGTCAACAACAAACTGAATACGTGGCCACCAGCAACATACTGATAAAGTTGGGTTAGCAAGTTGGAAATGTTGTATAATAAATGCACTTTGATTAATAAATATGTTAGGTATGCTGAATGCTTACAGTACTCTGACTACGCAGAGAACATAAGAGCTGCATGTCCAATGCACACAGTTTAAAGCACTATGAGTGTGCTTGAAAGGGTGAGTAAGAAATTCTTTGTTAAGCACCTTGTTGTCCCTGAACAAGATTAAACAAAGGCTGGCTTTATTTCAACACTTTCTCAGATTTACATTGTATATCACAAGCTGTTGACTGGTTTCATGGTTTTCCTCTGGTTGGTAGGCCCTGGCCTTTGCACACCATCAAAACGATCTGTTACAGATATGATGCCAAGGAAAAGTCATATAATAATGTAGATGTACTGTAATTATTAATAGATATTGCTTTTGGCAGTGGAATTATTTTGGCATGACTATTGCCAAAAGGCCAGGTTCACACAGTCAGATTTTAAAATTGTTAGAAGATTTTGAAAACATGAGACCCCACACAAAAAAATCACAGATATAACAGATTTGGTCTTACAGTGTGGTGTGGCCACGTGGCAAAAAAACCCAAACACTACAAACAAAGCAATTTTACACATGAACATTCCCCGGTCAGATGAGTAGCCTAATCGTACAAAACCTCTCAGGATCAAACATCACTTCGATATAAACAAACATGGTAGAGGAGTGTGCAGCGGGCTTCCGTCACCTCGCTTTCTGATTGGCTACACATCATTTTCAACAGGCAGCATGCTTGTTTGTCCTCAAAATCGAACCAAGACAATCCACCATATTTAATATCCCAACATCCTTCTGAGCAGACCAGATCACTCTTAACTCACCACAAATGGCAGGAATATTTGGTAAAATAATTTTTGTCATTGGGAATGTCTGAAGGGAAGAGGCAGGTCAAAAAGTGGCCTTGTGAGCCAGGCCTTAGCCAATAACTATAGGCTTTAAAAACTGAAGACTTCTTTTGGGAAACCTTTGGGTTGAGACAGTTTTCCCCAGATAGAACTGGTTTTTAAATAATAAAATCATATCAAAAACAATTGATTGATCCCTTCAGGAGGTTTCCTCTGGGAAATCCATGTTCCACAATAGGAACAACACCAAAAAAGTAGGAATGTTACTGAGTGCAGATCTTAACCCATACAAATCTGGAGTTCTGCGAGGAGCAGAGAGTGGTCCAACTGTTCCACTTCATTCATACTGAGAAGAGCAACTGCATAAAGCCTCCTGGGAGTTTGTGTTTACCAGGTTGGTTGAGCTGGATTGGGCCCCTGGGGAACAACCAGAACTCCCCCCTTGCCTGTCTGCAGCTGAGTGCCTCTGCTCCCCCTGTGGCTCTACCACGACTCTGAAATGGATTCAGCGGTCAATGGAATAATAAATGGATGATTTTAAAAGTGCATCCATTTTTACAAAGAATAAAATAAAATGGAGTCATACTGACAGCAGCAAAGATAAATCTTAATATATTTTCACTTTTTGTGTGAAGTTCAGAATCAGAACATCTAGTCTTAAGTGAATCCATTTGGGCTGAACGTCTTTGTTCCAGCACTAATGCGACACTGCTCAGTGTTCGTAATCATTCATTTGAAAAATAGGCCACTTCCCTGGAGAATCCTCATCGCTCTACGACTCAGACACGTTCCCTGCCTCTCTTTAGCTTTCGTTCTTTTTACGCCTTTTCCCGTCTGTCCATTTGTTTCTGTTGTCACACCCACATCTAGCTATGTTTTTTGTATTTTCTCCATCCTCTTGTTCTTCTCACCTCTCAGTCTTTCCTCACATTCTCTACTCGGTCCTTCTGTTTCTCTGCTCCTACACATCATTTCTTCATAAGTTGGTCATTCACACACTTGTTTGCGTACGGAGTCTCTATGCGTCATCGCTACCTTTCCTCTTCAGTTACATTGTTTGTTGTGTGCCCTTTTATAAAGAAGCACAATCAGGCCTGGCGTAGCTACATGGGTGCCCTAAACACAATTTCATTTTGCAAAATAAACTAAAATATCTCAAAAACTAAACCTCAGATCTGTCATATTTTCACATTTTGAGAGAGAGGAGGGGTAGCTGAAGAGTTTGACGTATAACGTGTGTATGGTGTGTAAATGATGTGTCATTAAAGACCGATACCGATATTTTCCGATAATAAATTTTAATGCTGGTATTAATGGTAAACCGATAATATCGGACATCCCTAATTTATATATAAAAATGGTTATTCCAATGGTTTAGATTAATTAATTATTTATTTATTGTGAGTAGTTTCTGGTAAAGTAAAACTATATTTTGTCCTATTTATTCTTTTTTGCCACCTTTTGTCCGTCTTGTGTTGTTCCTGTTAACGGTTTTAATCCCTGTGCTGGATGTGCTCTGTCGTGCCATAAAGTCAGTCGAGTTAAGTACTCACCAGGAGGAGTACCTAGGACCCAGTTGTTGAGTAAACCTTTTATAACATAATACGTCATTCTGTCTGCTTAAATTATGAGAGCAGGACAGGAGAAAAAAAATTCTGTATTTGTGCAAAACTCACACAAAAAACATTTGATCTTCCATCTCAAATATTTGTTTTCTAATGACAAAAGGGGAGATGTAAAAAATAAACTAATATACTTCTTGGAGAAAAAAAGCTTCAGCTTAATAATAATTATATAAATTAAATAAATAAATAATAATGAGGCACTAAATATGATATTGGTGCTGTTGATATATAACTTCTGTTGTTTTTTACACACTAACCACAGTTCAAGGATCTAAATAAGTGGAAGCAGAATAATGAGACATGTTTTTGGCTATCAGACACATGGAGCCTCCTCAGAGTGTTGTTTTATTCAAATCCTGCTTGTGGTTTTTCCAGTCAGCCTGTGGCAATTGTGTTGACACCTAGGAGGTGTTTTAGACTGAGAGGGTGTCACACCACATCAGGAGGGACAGCTGAGACCTCGAAGACTTCTACAGCTGGAGACACTAAACTAAACACATGAATAAAAGGCTACATAAATCACCCTGTTCTTGTTCATGTCAGGCCAAATAAAATAGTCATTTATTCATTTTAACAATAAACTAGCAAATGCAGAACAAAGGTCCAAAAATTTGTGCAATCTGAAAAAGGATTATTTATGTTTGTATTGATTAAAATGTTTCATTGTTATAAAGGTTCTTTTCTTTTGCTCAGTTAATCCTTTTTTATTTTTTACATTTTCTTGCTGTGAAACAACAGAAAAGCATCATGAACAAGGCTGTAGCTCTCTGCAGGTCTTAGATAAAATGACTGGAGTGAACCATGTCACCATTACATCTATAGTACTGCTTTACTAAAATAACATGTTGAACAAATGGTATTGATTCTGGATTATTAATGTCAGAAGACAGGTCAACTTCACTGAAAAAAAATTTTTTTAATGATTATTTCTGATTATAATCAGTCACTCTGAGTTTTTCATGCAGGCTAAACATGAAAATAGCCTCCTACACCTCCTACATGATTTGAAAAGCCTGACAGATCTATGTCACACTGTCACTTAACATTCATGGACTCAAATATGGGTGTCAAATATGAAACTGGTCAAGTTTCTAACCCAACAATCACTAAGATCAATGTTAAAACGCTAGTTTGAAGTTTAAAAAACTATACATTGTTACTTTAACTTTCATGGACTCACCCATCTTGACTCACGACGGGGAAGGCTGTTGTTGGTTTCCCCAGAGAACAACTTACAAGCCATTCATTCCTACTCGAGGCCACTGCAAATGTATTAAAACATGAGTAAAGTTGACCTTTAAACTGAATCACAGAGTATTTAGATTCAATCAATTTCACAAAATTAAATATTTATTAATATATTTTAAAGTCGCACAATAAAAACACCTGAATGTATGGAAACTTACTGCAAACTATTTAAAGTAGTTGTGGAAAACTTAGTATGAGTAATGGTCATTGTCAGGCAAGAAGAATTCATTTGAACAGGGAGATCTAGGACTGGATAATATCGTCTAACTACAGCTAAAGGGTTTGTATCTCAAAGGTTTTTCATTCATGTCACCCAATAATGAGCAACTGTTCAAATTTGATTCACTTTATACCAAAACAATGTTTGTTTTTTCCTTTTGGTAAAACCACCACTCCATCTTTAAAAATGTATCCAAAGGACATTTAGAAAAACAATCCAACAACTTTTAGCATCTCCAGTATTTTGTTTTGTCTGCATGTATTTATGTGTGAGAGTGTTTTATGCAGGGTTAGAGATGAGCACAGCAGTGAAAAGAAATGCAGCTTTTACTCCAGAAGCATCCTTGTTTCATGTGTGTGTGTGTGTGTGTGTGCGTGTGTGTGTGTGTGTGTGTGTGTGTGTGTGTGTGCGTGTGTATGTGTCTGTAAAGCAAGTGTGTTTGCTGGCATAGGGGTAGATCTAAGTTTGTGGATGACTAAGAATCCATTTATAGCTTCCATGAATACCTTGCACACAGCTTTAGGTAAATCGGAGCTTTGCAGTGTCGCCATTTTTGTTTCTGTTTTCCTTTTGCATCACTGAAGCGTGTGTCAGAAAAGAAAACAAAAGCCCCACAATTAAATGT
>SSNS01000139.1:1383837-1575906 GCA_006937985.1 Aphyosemion australe
GATATTCAGAAAAGGAGAAAGGGGCAGGGTGGAGAAGAAACAGTAGTTTGCCTCTGAAGAGATGAAAAGCAGAATACTAAATTCCCTGTTGAGACGGAGAGGAAGACAATGCTGGAGAAGTTTTAGTCCTGCATTTCCTCTAATGAGGATTTCCTTCTTTGTACTTGTGTTGCAGTATCTGGGGCTTTTGAATCTCCATCTACTACATCCTCATCCTCTCTCAAGCAGCCTGTGTGCATAAGGAGCTGAAAAAGATCCTTTCCTTAAAAAACATAATTCAATAATGATATCAGAGATAATCAAAGCCTTTGATTGTCTTTGTTCCTGGTAATTATGGCCAATCTGTTCTTTTGGTTTTAGTATCTGCTGCCTTAACTAGATTAAATGTGCCCTGCTCTTTTATTTTCCTAAGTTAATAAATATTCTAATTTTAAGGAGCAGCCTTAGTTGGAATATAAGTGTTGGACATGAAAGAAAGTTGTTACAAAATGTCAGGAGCAAGAAATTCAAGTTGTAAATAGTAAAAAAAACTTAAACTGTTTATGGATGACAAAATCAGACTGAAGTTGGTGTAAAGTGATGTTTTTGTGGACATCTAAATGTGGTGATTAATGGGGATGAAATAGTTACTGGTTTTATTGGTTACATGTAAAATAATCCCCATGGGTATTATTGCTTTTTTAAAATATTAACATTTAAAAATTTATGTGCATATTTGGTGACCTTGATATTTAAAGGCACACTTGGCAGTTTTGTTTTGCTTTTAGCATCCCCTAGTGTCCAGTTAGTAAAAGCAAAAGTGAAACTTGTCTCCTCGCTGTGCGTTTATCTTTTTAATCTAACTGCTGAAATGTCTCCTCAGCCTTCATTAGTGTCTACAGGAGCGGTTCATCACTAAATCTAACAAATCAGCTGTGTTCATGATCTAAAACATGCAGGAAACATGCTGGAAGCAGACTGCAGTCCAACAGAGACCAGCCCGCCACTCTGAAGTTGCAAGTGTGGTATTCTGGCCACAGAGGGCGGTGGGATCTGAGTGACATTTCATTAACCCTGTAAAGGGTCATTTTAGCACAAACTGACTCAAGAAAATGATTTAAAAATATGAAAAAGTTGCATAGTATGGCTTTAAACCTTAAAAGTGTGCTTAGTTTTTATCTTATTGTGGTCTGTTAAAATATCAGTTTTACTTGCAGCTTGCTTGTTTAAAGTATTTTGTCATCACAATCCCATTATGGATGCACATATACTTGATATCACTGTTAGAATACAAGGCTAATTATTTAAACAGTCTGACTGCTGTCTATCTTATCCTGACAGCATCAGTGGCACCAGACTGAGAAATTAACTTTACAATAAATACACCAATTCACTCGCTGGACTTCAGAAAAGAAAAACAAATACTGATCAAAGATTTAAAGATTATTTAAATATTGCAGTCTTCTCTAAGCTCATAAAATTACAAAAATGTAGTAAACGCAATACTAGATGTACCATGTTTTTGTCCTTCAGACCATAATCAGCCTGTTACATCGTTGCTCGTTTATAATGCAGGTGCTGAACTCCATATTAAAGTTAAAACACCAGGAGAATTCACCATGATAACTTCTTCACAATAATCAGGATACAAAATATTATACCGCTAGTAAAAAAAATATTGAATACATGTCTAGTTGGGATTAGGAAGAACAAGTTAGCAAGATTTACCAGAGTGCATTTCTGGCTTCAGGGCACTTCCTGCTAAGCTAATAATCTCAAACCTTACAGTGTGTGTTTCTCTTCCTGGGGAATGTGTGTGTGTGTGTGTGCGTGTGTGTGTGTGTGTGTGTGTGTGTGTGTGTGTGTGTGTGCGTGTGTGTGTGTAGTTACATGATATCAGAAGCGGAGGAGGAAACTGAGCCTCATGCAGGTGTCTGTTGTTGACCACAGCCAGCCGAGAGGCTTGTTGATGATGATTGGAAGTAATCTGCCTACAAGGAGCAACACGGGGCTGGAGTCCCAAGTATAATTATCACACAGTATGGGAGAGGAAGAGTCAGCCTATTTTTAGCTGATTTCTAACTGTCTGTACATGAGTGGATGATTCTCCAGATCAAAGTTTGTGATTACTCCATGAGTGGGTCACCCAGAGGGAGGCTGAAATTGGCTTATCAACCTGTCCTGGACAGTTTGGGGTCCTTTGATAGTAAAAGTTGACTTGTATTACTGATGTGGAGAAGATTAACTCTAGAGTGCCCTTGTGCAGAAATCCACTGTCATTTTTTTCATAAATTAAAGTCAGTGTGAGTGCTTACTTTTTTGCTTTTATACCCTGAACACTACTGAATCTCATATGTGAAAGATGATGAATGAACTTGTTGTCTTCACTGCAGGTACTACAGCGCCACCATCCTGCAGATGTCAGGAGTGAGAGACGACAGGCTTGCAATCTGGCTGGCTGGGCTCACCACGCTCACCAACTTCCTGTTTACCCTCCTGGGAGTGTGGCTTGTGGAGCGGGTGGGGCGCAGGAAGCTTACTCTGGGCAGCATTTTAGGTGAGAAAGAAAAAGATTCTGGCTCCAAGTTCCAACATCAAAAGAAAACACTGATGCTTATGCTATTTTTGTTTCAACAGGTACATGTTTGAGTTTGAGTCTTTTGGCCGTTGGTTTCTTGATATCAGCCCAACACAGTCCTCCTGTCACATTCCACCCATTAGACCCTGACATATCCAACTCAACATGCTCCAAGTATCAGTGAGTAAAACCTAAAGTATCTCCTAGAACTAGAAAACTGGATTCTGCTTGAAAACAAGTGAAGTATGTTTCCAATGTTTATATAAAACGTTGTAACTGATGTGTACAAGGACTTACAAGAACATTTTAGGTGACTCTCAGAGTCCCACTCTAGTTCTTTTGTGACAGAATGAATAGAAAAGGACCCCAAACCCCATACTGTTGAAGGATCCACAAGGGACACGATCATAATCAGCAAAAGACATGAAAACTGGTTAAGCAGGCCTCTATGCACCCCCAAGTGGGTGTAGAGGCTGATCTAGTGTTCCACTACCGAGAAGAAAACCAAATTAAAACTAAGATCGTAAAATTTGTAAACAAGTGTGCCTGGATGTAGCAGTGCAGATCAGAGTCACTGATAGCTAAGTGACATTTACTATTCACATCCGTAAACCAGCTACCCACTTTATCGTCTCCACTCAGTGGAAATAAAACATTTTGCCAAAGTGTGTTTATGAGGTGGAGATCAGATGTCTCTGTAACAGCTTGCTCTCAACCAACTCAGGCACAACATGCATAATGACACATTTCGCCTAATGGACTCACTGACCAGCTCCCTGTAACACACACACACACACACATACGTAATTAGAAGAGATGAGTGGTTTCACCACATCCAGTGGCCACTGGCATTTCTCTGTTATGAATATCGGTTTTTATCAAAGTTACAACTTCAGATAATACTGTCTGATAAAAGGTCTCGTTCACTGAGAAACCGCGTATTACTTTTTGAAATGCAATCGGTCACTGAGTTGCACATGCTATTTGTGGAGATAAAACATCAACGCTGCAGAGCAAATGGAGTCACATTGCTGTTATCCAATCAGAGGCAAGATGTCCAAATGTCAGGAAATAAGACTCCAAATCCTTCCGTCTGAAGCTACTTTCTCCTCCAGCTGTCTTGTGCTTCCTGAAACAGACACATTTGAGCCCCCCCCCCCCCCCCCCCCCCCCCCCGAATGACTTACAAGGCATTCATTCCTACTAGAGATCACTGCAAATGTACTGATTAAATGACTGAACCACATCTCTAAACAGAATCTGCTGTTTTTAAGTGTTTGTGTTGCTGTTTAGTTTTTGAAACAGCAAGTAAAGCAGTAAAAGTGAATCACACACAAACACCCAAGCATCGTAGAGGGAGTCTCGTGGTTTGGATTTTGTGCAAAAGTTGATATTTTCTAAAAATTGCAGAAGCATACTCCAGCAGATTTGTATGAAGAATGAATTTTACATGCACTCTAAATTCTGCAAGGCTGTTGAAGTTCTCCAAAAACTGCAAAACACTGTTTTAAAGCTTGTCATCAGAAATAGTTAAAACAGGGAGGATGTGAATAGACTTATGAAACATGTAATGTATTTTATCAACAGTTACCTTTTATGAACAATAATGAGGAAAAACTATATAGAAGCATTCAAATTAAACGTTTAAAATCTGGCAGAAAATCAAACCATAAAGAGACAAATGGTAATTGAAGAGATCGGTCTGCTGTTTGATTTTCCAGAGAAATTACAGATAATGTGTGTTTTGTCTGCTGTTTGGCGTCAGGCTGTGTGAGCCATGCATGTTGGACCCTCGCTGTGGTTTCTGCTACCGTGAGAATGGTTCAACGCTCCTCGCCTCCTCCTGCGTCCCAGTCAATAAGGGCTCCACTGAGCACGCAGCGTGGGGCAGGTGAGTCACGGGATCCACACTGAGCACTGGCGCTGCAGCTTTCAGGGTGACACAGCTTGGGAAGAAATATGAGTTTCAGCAGAGAGGAACATTAAAATAAGAAAACGTGCCTCCTCTTTTCAGGTGCTCCAACTCCACCCTGATGAGAGATCAGACTTACTGGGCCTACAATTACTGTCCCACCTCCTTCTCTTGGCTCGTTTTGTTGGGTCTGGTGCTTTACCTGGCTGCTTTTGCTCCAGGTAAGATGTTAACCTTCTTAATGTTTTGAATGTGTCTAAGTAGTTTGAAAGGACTAAATAGAACTAAATGGAGACAGATTGTTCGCTGTGGTGATCCCTGAAGGGAAAAGCTGAAAGAGAAGAACCGTCTTTCTAAGTACTTAACCAGTTTTAATATTACTGAACCCATTTCCATTTAATTAAAGAATTACAACGGTCAGTTATGGGGCTTCTTCTGTATCATTTGTTATTGCAGTGGAGCTAAAGGAGAGCTGTATGCATCTTTTGTCATGTAATATTCCCAGTGTGTCCTTGCCATCTTTTTATTTTCATCTGTTTTATTTACCAGCATGCTCACATTCCTCAATAGATTGAAGAAAAAAATGGTTGAATTTAATTTGAAAATAAATGAGTTCTGCTCTGTTTCTGCAATGTCCCTTTTTCCACTCAATCAGGATTTGGGGTCCTATTCCAGGAATTAGTTGGACTCCGGAAAGCTCAATCAGCTGCTCTTGCATGCAATTAATAGTTGTGTTTCCATGGTAACCCTTCATAACAGATGCTAAAAGAACCGGCAGCTTCTAGTTTTGCAGCACAGTGCTATTTGTACCCTTACAGATTTCTAGTGTTTTTGCTGTTTTGGTCATACTTGTTTCAGATCAGCGAACACATTTCATTACCACACAAAGATAACATGAGTAAACTGTCCTAGTAAAAATCTGGACCTAAATCCAATTGAGACGCTGTGGCATGACCTTAAACAGGACATTCATGCTAGAAAAATCTCAATTTGACTGAGTTTGTTCAATTTTGCAAAGACGCTTGGGTCAAAATTTCTCCATTTAAGATATTTCAAAAGGCTGATGTTTCTGCCAAGAGTGTTGCAACCAGTTATTAGGTTTAGTGGTGAATTACGTTCTAACATGAATCAGGTTGGCTTGGAATTGTTTCCCCCCTAATAAGTGAAATCATCATTTGATAGGTATAACTTCCAGAAAGTTTAAAACATCTTTATTTTCCACTTTAATGTCTGCAAATTTTAAAGTTTAAAATACATTCACCTTAGATGTGGTTTTTATCAAGTCTTTGGATTTATGATTACCAGATTTCTATTAACTGGCATAGACGGTTATCTGGTATTTCAGAAATTTGAGGAGCTTTCTGGGGCAATTGCAGCAGTTCCTTGAAACAAGGATGGAGTTTGCTGTGCTGTTAACGCTCAGACTCAGACGAATGTCGAGTCCCAAGCTAGAGACTTTGGCTGTGATTCCAGCCTTGGCACATAAAATGGATATCATCTTGGAGAATGTTACTGCATGGTATGGACAAGTTTAAATCCTCCCTCCCCCCCAGCCTGGTTGGAACTGTGGCCCAGTAAAGGACATGAAACCATCTAGGAGTCAATGCACCCTCCCTCAGAACAGCAGGGAACGAAGTGCGCGTGGTTCAATGACAATAAGCATTCTTCTGAAATAAATAAATATTCGAGCTTTCCAAATAGACCCTCCCCACTCAGCAGAAATAACAGAAACCTTACTACAAGTATGCAGTTTTTTCTATGTTGTATTTCCATTTCTTTGTATTTACTCAGGTTATCTTTTTCTGACATTTAACTTTGTTGATCTGATGGAAAAAAAGCCCAAAAAGAAGAAATCTCTAAGGGTGCAAATACTTTTTCATAGCAAAGCCTGAACACGAACGGATGTAATTTCTTCTCATGCTGACTGCAATAACCTAAAAGCCACACTCACTTTTCATTTCTGTCTACTAGGTATGGGTCCAATGCCGTGGACCATTAACTCAGAGATCTATCCTCTGTGGGCCAGGAGCACTGGGAACGCCTGTGCCGCTGGAGTCAACTGGACCTTCAACATCTTAGTGTCTCTCACCTTCCTTCATCTGGCTCAGTACCTAACATACTATGGTGAGTTTCTGGCCAGGGTCTTCTTTAGCCAGTCACACTAATCAGATCCTGTTTACCTCAAGCAGCTGATTGATATGTTAGAGTTGTTTTTCTTTCTATAGCTTTATTGCTCGTGCAGTTAAACATCATGTTTCTCCTCAGACAGACCGGAACTGACCTTTGGGAGTTAGAGATCGATCAGAGGTGATGATGAAGGCTTCCTGAGATGCAGTAGATTAATTAAAGATTTGACCCATTTTAACTCCTTAATCTGGTTGATTAAAATAATCCTGCAAGAAATATATTTAAATAAGTCTGAATTGCAAGAGGTTGTATTTAATGTACAGTAAGACCCGGTTGTAACAAAAGTGTCATTTAGTTTTGATGAGGGGAAATTGGAGATCGCGGCAGCCATGAAATCTCATTAAACCTTTGGCACTTCCTGAGTGAATTCTTATTACCTGATGCGTTTGTGCCGTGTTGTGTGGTGCTTTGTGGCCTATTAAGGCTGCCATAATGTAGCTTAGACAAGAACACACTGCACCCGTGCCCTTCATCATATTGTCACTGAAAGCAGTTGTTCTGTGTGGTAAAACATTTAAATTTTTCAGCTCTATGTAGAAGTGTGTGGGCAGTCATATCCAGCATTAGCAGCCAGTTGGATCTGTTGCCACTGTTCTTTTTTTGACACTGAACAAGGACACGCCATTTATAAATAGATTGTGTGAAAGGTTGAACATTTCATTTTTTTTATCAATCTTTAATGATGTGAGCTTTTTCTTCTTTTTTCTTTCCAGGAGCTTTCTTCCTGTACTCCAGCCTGGCCTTGCTGGGTTTTGTCTTTATCTACGGCTGCCTGCCAGAAACCAAAGCCCGGCGCCTGGAGGAGATCGAAGCGCTGTTTGAGAACCAGCTTTGTTCCTGCAGCGCTTCCGATTCAGATGAGGGACGACAAGTCGAGTACATTCGAGTAAAAGGCTCTAATTACCATCTATCAGACAACGACGCATCAGACGTTGACTAGCCTGTGTGCTGTTGACCTCATTTTGCACGTTTCAGTGATGAAACATGCAGAATGATTGGGTCTGTAATATTTGTCTCATTTTGTGATCTGTGGAGCCACTGGTTAACCGTCCGCACCATGAGGTTACATTTATAAGACCGTAATCAGGAGGTAAGACTGTTTACCACGGTAGAACTGCATTCCATTGAAAAGGCTACGAAGGGTAAAAAATAGTTTAATGGCAACCAGCTTTGTGCGTCCACATGACCTAAGCTGACCTGACAGCAGTTGTTGTGACTTGTTGTTTTTCTATCGTGCCATTAAGCCTTTCAGTATGAGACACGTCTTAGTTAAATGTTGTTTCGGCTTGTAGCATAGCACACTGACGTTAGTCCCTCAAAATGACAGTTTGTGGATAGCCTTGACGATGTTTTTCTTGTTTGTTTTTTAATAAAACCAATCACCAGAAATGCACAGTATATTGTTACACTTGAGCAAAGTTTGCAGCTATCTAACAAAACCACTTTAGTAGCACTGAAAGAACCATTTGTTCTATTGATTTGTTTAATTGAACATATTTTATGGTTCAAATACAGTGCTGTAAAATACATATTTGCCCCTTTGCATATTTGTTTTTGCTTTTTGTCACATTTATGTGTCCAGATCGGCAAACAAATAAAATTTCTTCTTTGCAGAATAGTTGTAATCCAGCCACACTGGAGGATTTACTATGATCAGCCTGTTTAAGGTCATGTGACTGCCTTTCTATAAAGTCCAGACTTTAACTGGGACAGTCTAAAACCGTAAACTGTTGTGTTTAAATTTGAGATTGACTTGCTGCATAACCCAAGTGTGCCTTAACTAAAGGCAACAAGCTGATGGCCCAAAATCCTAAAGGACATTCTCCTTAAGAGTTTTCTGTTAGAGATCAGAATTGATGGAATTAATCAATTACAACAAGTCATTCAAGTCCTGAAGCAACTAATCAGCCCCAGACCATCACACTACCACCACCGTGTTCAACTGTTAATACTTAATAGTTTTACTCCAGGTGGGATGGAGTTGCTTTTTGAGATCTTTTAGCACACTTCATGCTGTCAGACAGGTTCTGTTGAAGTGATTTTAATGCTATAGGTCTGGCAGTAATCAGGCCTGGGCCTGGCTAATGAAACTGAACTCATTTTTCCAAGTTATGTGGTTAATCAGAGATAATTCATGGTTTAAAAAAGAGGAGCAGTTGTTTTTTTCAAATAGGGGCAGGTTGGTTTTGATAGCTTTTTGCCATCAATAAATTAAGTCATAATTAGAAAACTGCGTTTTGTATTTACTCTGGTCATTTTTGTCTGATACTGAAACTGGTAAATGTGACAGTAAAGCAAAAACAAGAATGCTGTAAGGGGACACGTACATTTCCACAACACTGTAAAGCTGTTGTGGCATTTTTAGTTTTAAATTCTGTTGTTGGAATTTATTGTTGGTGCACCAAAAAACAGGTTCCAACCTGCGTCTAACGAATCATTCCTCAGAGTTATCGATTCCTGAACATCATTTACACGTAATAGAGAGAAGATCACCACTCTGTTCAGATGAATCTGTAAAAATAATTATTGTTAAATATACTATGAACATCATATTAGTGCCTGTGCAATGTAAAGGTGCCTAAAGGCCATTTTTTGTTTACATTCCCTGCATGTCTGAGTAGCCGTTTTACTTGACACGCACATAACGAAATTGGTTTTTTTACAGGTATTTTGAATTTGTTTGTCTTCCTTCTCGGCCTTATGTTCAAACAGAAATACCTACGATTTTAAAAGTTTCTGTGTCAAAAGTTGAAAAGTAGTGTATTTAATGTTTTGTAAAGACCTGTGTGGTTTGAGTTTAAATCCATGGTTTCTGTGTAGCGTAACAAAAGATGTGATTAGAGTTAGAGGTTGATCGATATTGGTTTTTCTATTGCCGACACCGATATGTAGGAGACATGGTCAGCTGATGGCCGATATGTATTGCCGATTTTCATGGCCGATATCTAGATGTTTTCCACCTTATTTTCATGCTAAAATGTCACTAATAACATCAGTTGATGCACACAATTTCTGAAGCCGAATCAGTTTTTGAACTCTGAATTTCACTGTTAAATCTTAACTTTGTGCACTTCTCAGTGTTAGTCGGAAACCTAAATAAAGTTAATTTAGAGTATTTACTATGCAGATGTTATTAGTGAACGTAAAAATACATTTAAATTCAATTCTGCAAGAGCACAGGGCTGCCCAAAGATGTGCCTGACTTTAAATCGGCTTTACTAAGGACAAATATATTGGCCGATACCAATGTATAAAAAATGGTAAATATCGGCCCAATATATCGATCTACCCATAATTAGAGTAAATAAGCTGCTGCTGTCAGATGGACAGACCTCTCATGGAAGATTCAGAATAATCTACCAAAACAGATTTTATATGTAATATCCCCTTTTCAGCTAAAATGTTTCAAAAATCACGATTACTATAAAATGTCACACCGACACATTCAGGTTTAGTGAACATCGCGTGTTGTGGTCATTTTGATATTTTTAAGTTGTGACACCTGCATGCATGTGGAACTGAGTCGTGTTCCTCTTGTAGGAGACTAGCACCCTCATGTGGAAAAGTGTAGACAGAAAAGTGCTTTCAGAGGTTAGTTATGCCTCAAATGAAGTTTTTCATTATTACTGAATATTTTTCAAAGCATTAAATTTGTTTTAGGATTAATTCTGTATTCTACTAAACGCTTTGGGCCCTTCACACAAAGACACTCACCTGCAGTCATTTAATCTCCAAAGAATGTATTACAACTACGACAGGACAGTGTATTGTAGCTCATTTATTACTTAGAAGTTTACTTTCGTATAACAGGTAAATCTCAGCTAAAGATCTATGGATTCTATGGTAGAAAATACGACACTTAGTAAAATATTTAAAAACATTCTTTCATTTAGTCCAGGAAATGTCCTAAAACGACACAAACTTGTTTTGTACACAGAATGTGTAAAGGAAACTTCTTTTGACCAAATATTTATTGCGATTGTGTACCTCTGATGCAGTGTCTCAAAGGTATTGTGGTATTCTACATCCAGTTTCCTTCAATAAGAGGGAATGTAAATGTGTATGTATGGTGAAAATGTTTTTTTTTCTATGTGAACCAGTTACATGTTTCTTAAGTTTACAAGAAAACAAAAAAAATAAAAAATCCTGTATATTATATTAAATTATTGTTCAAGCTGTAAATGTTTTGCTAGAGTTTATATTATATAAATATCTTAATGAAATCCCATGTATATGGAAAAGAAAATAAACTTAACCTGAATGCTTTGAGGCTTTAGTATGCTTCGTAACGTTTAAACATCAGTGTTAACACTTGAACTGACACTGTCTACCTTCCTCCGCCTCAGCAGGAGCTAAACGTTGCTGTTTTCCTGAAAGCGTCTCAGCCTCCTCTGAGAGTCGCTGGACTCTGCCAGCAGATGTGACCTCCTCTCTCCCATCTGACGCCTCTTTGATCTGAAGGCTGTTCTCATCATCCTGTCTCATCTCTGTCTTTTTTATTCTCTGCCTGTCAGAAACATCAGCAGATAAACATCTTTTCAGTAAGGAAGCAGGATGTTTCAGTGATTCTGGTGATTTCATTGTTCTACCTCTTGGGCTGTAGACGACCTGTACAGGGTTTAAAGGTCTCTGCAGGATCATTTTAGGTCTGTTATTAACGCTGAACTCATTCCATGGTGGCCATCTTCCTCGTCTCGTCGTGGTTTGTAGTGAAGCTGTCTGAGTTGCTGGTTGCTGCTCTGACATGTCATACAAGCTGCGTGAAGCTCTGGCCTCACGGTTTGTGACAAAGCTGCACTGAGTGGAAGCATCGCATGTCTGGGGTACCGTTTGTATCCCTGAGTCTTGCGTTTCGGTGGGTGTTTTCTTACATTTGCACAACTCTGAGATCTGAGTTTGACCCAGAATGTGAGAAGATGAAGACGGGGCCATCTGTTGGCCTTGGATTCCAGATGTTTTATTTGGGCTTACTACGTTCTCCACAGTTGTATGGTCTTTGCCTGAGTTCATGTTGGGTCTGACTGAAGAGGTGAGAGGCTTGGAGGGTTTTGGAGTCCTCTGTGAATTTGAGTCTTCACAACAGGGTTCGTCCATGTTAAAAGCAGAGGCTTGGAGACACGTCTCACAGCAGGATTCGTCCTGATGAACAGAAGCATGAAAGAGGAAGAGTGACTCAATGTTTATACATCCAAAAGAGGTTATGAGTGTACTGCTTAGAACTTTCTGAATCTTTTCATGGTAATGTGCCCCCACCACCACCAGATAACAGTATTTGTATTTACTCAAGATTATATTTGTCTTATATTGAAATTTGCTGATCTGAAATATTTAAGTGTGACAAGAAAAAACAAGGAAATCTGTAGGCGGGCAAATATGTTTTCACAGCACTGTGCGAACAAATGATCTTACAGAATGTATGCAGTTTTATTTCCAGATGGAGATAGTTATATCTAATAGAGTCAACACTTTCACAAAGTTTAAATTAAGCCTTTAGTCAAAAGACTTGTGATGCAAGCTGCAACAACAATGCCAACTTTAATTATACAGAACTTTATAGCAACTAGGGCTACACCAAAGGGCTTTACGGCATCAAGAGAAGAAGTCATTAAGAAGACTCATAAAAGCATGAGGAACATTCAGGAGAGTCGAGATATTAATCTAACAATCACATCAGCTATTTCTTAGATGCATGTTTTTTAATTATTCAGAATGATTTTTTTCCCCTTAAAAGTATTATTTTTACAATAACAGTGATTCAGGAAATTTTACAAAGCTAAAAAATGTAAATGAACTTACACCACTGGAGTTTGAACTGGAGTAACCTGCTTTGCAAGAGCCACTTGGCAAATATTCACAGCTATTCAGGAGCTCGGTGTTCTGGTCGAGACATGCTGTGGGTTTTAAAGAGACGTCTATTCAGTTCTGTTAGTCCCTCCTCCACATGTACGTACAAACAGAAGCTGGTTTGACTTAAACTTACAGGAGTTGCAGCTGGAGAGCTGAGAAACAGAAATATATAAAAGGTGAGACTGCAGCTGGAACTGTTTCAGAATTTTAATTGTTATTTTTAACCAAAACTGTAGTTGCAAAGTCAAACACTTGGTGGCAACAAAAGCCTAACACACAAACTAAACCACAGCAGAGCTTACCTCCACTCCACTGGGAGCATTAGGCACAGTTCTGTCGAAACAAAAAGAAAAAACAACATAAATAAACATTTATTAAACAAAACTTAAATGAAAGACCAACACCTACTGTGGTGTTGCAGACTTGATGAATGTTTCATCTCTGAGAGATATTTTGGGTTTTGGATTCCCAAAGTTAAACACTGAAATAAATAGGAGAATGTTACCTCTGTGCAAGAAAAATAAATTAAACTAAACATTTTTGTGTTTATGTTATTGATATACCTTCAGTTTCATACTCTTCATCACCAAACCCACCAAAGACGTCGTCTTCAAGCAGATTTCCAGTTTGGGACCAGTCAAGTGAGAAATCCAGCTCTGTGTTTTCTTGTTGGTTAAGAAAGAAAGTAGCTGCGGATCTATCAATATTACTTCCTTCAGTTTTTCTGTAACAAAAAAATATGACAGGTTACAAAATATTCAAATACATACTTTAATTGTTTTATTATAATTATTATTCACTCTAGATTTTGGCTTCCAAAGAGGGTGGTGGCTGCTGTAGGGGTCTCCACGTGAAAGAAGGGTGGGTCTAATGTGCTGGACCAGGGAACAGGATCCGTCATACTGACCTGCTGGGAAAAAGGCTGAAACTACCATAAAAATCCACATTAAAATAATCCACAATAACTTGCAAAACTTTAACAAATGTTTCATTTTAAAGCTTGGTTAGACACATTTTGCCTATCAAAGCCATTCTGTGTGAGAGCAAAATGCTTCTGTATCTACATATTCAATAAAATTTTATTCATTAATTGAAGTTTTTACAGCACCTGAGTCTGCTGCAGCACTGGGGTGTTCTGGGATAAAGGAGAATAGTGAGGAAAAAGCTGCAACTGACTCTGGTTTTGCTTCTGTATATTCAGCTGGGATGGGAATATTCCTGGGAGGGTAGCAGGTTTTATTCATCAATATTCCAGAAAGGTTTATCTGAAAGGAAAATGCACAGTCCTGTTTGTTCAATAAAACCTTGGCTCAACGAGACTGATGAGGTGGGGCTGAGCGGGTCTGTTATGGGAGGCAGGTAATCAGATGCACTGTTGTCTGAGAACGCCGACTCCAACACTGGTGACAACTTAGGAAATAAAAAAGAAACGGTGTGTATAAATATATATATACCTAACAATAGAAAGAAATAAAAGCTGTACAATATGTCCCACTAACCTGTTGACACTTGAACTTTTGTGGAATTATGTTCTTTCTTTTTCTAATTTCTTGAACACTAGATCAAAAAGATAATATAGGACAATAGAACAAATCCATGTAAACAATCCATCAGCTACTGTACGGTAGCCATTGTGTTGGTGGATTAGATAAAGACAATAAAGTTTCTCTTACTCTTACTAAATAGAACTTCTACTAAGAAATCACAGTGTAGCCATAGAAACACTACTTGATATATGTGGTGTGTGTGCGTGTGTGGGGTGTGCCTGCTCTGTCTTCTCAACCCCCAGTGAGCCGTAGCGGATGGCTGCTCATACTGAGCCAGGATCCTCTGGAGGTTTCTTCCTGTTAAAAGGGAGTTTTCCTTCCCACTGTCGCTAAATGCTTGCTTAGTATGAGGATTGTATCAACACAATGACACCAGTCAGTGTCTTGATGCAATCTGCTGGGTCCCTTATATAGGAAACTTTTTTTTGATTGGCTTATGAACTGAACAGTATTGAAATGTTTACTTTGTGAAGTGCCTTGAGACGACTCTTGTCGTGATTTGGCGCTATATAAATAAACTGAATTGAATTGAATTATAATTCCAGCTTTACCAAAACTGAGACGAGCTCTCTACAAGGTTCAGCTGCGATGGAGAGCAGGGACTCATTGGGAGAACTATGGACTCAGTCCTCCGATGCTTGGATCCTCCATCAAAACTGCCAACTACATCAACCTTTGGAGGATCTGAAAAAAATCAAACATCTGCTAGTACTTGCTAGCCTGGCAAGCCATCCTGTTCTATATATGTGAATAGACATGCAGTGCAAAATCATTTGTTTTGGCTACTGTCTGTCTAGATTTTTAGAATTTGCTTCACTGAGACACAAATAGGGCTAGGTAAAAGGTCAGATGTCTGAAAAAGACAATTCAAAGACAACACCAACAACTGATTGGGCTGAATGAGTTGACACTGGTGCTGTAAATACAAACTTCAGCTTTTATTTTATCATACTATGTTTGCACTATTTCAAGGGTGTTTAGCAGCTAAATTTTCAACTAATATAGTCAAACTTCCTACATACAAATCCATAATACTTCAGCTGTCATTTAAAATTAGCACTAGTAGTTAAAAAACATGTGCTTGCTTTTCATTGATATTATTTATTGTATATTACAATACTGGTATTTTTATTGCAACTTTTACAACAACCATTTGGTTGCACTATGGGGGGGGGGGCACATCATGGCTGGAACCAGGAGCAGATTTACCTTGATTTTCCTTCTTGGCTGCTATCTGATTGACTATAAACAAACTCATTAGGTCCATACTCCCAGAGTTAATGTGTTTGGATGAAGATGGTGGCAGAGCTACCCCGATTTTCTTCAGCCTCTGCTGCAATTTCCTCTTTTCAAAAAACTCCTGACAAAATTAAAAACATAAATGAGAAAATTCCACAAGGCGTAAACCAGGCGTAATTCATGCCAGAAGTCACAAACATTTATTTTGACAAACTCACCCGCTGCTTTTTTGCATCTCTCTTCATCACTAGTCTGTTCCTGAAATGTTAGCAAAGTCCGGTTAGCTCGAGTTAGCTGCGTAGCTAAACAGAATAACGTTATCATAGCGCTCCTTACCTCGAACCTCCGACCCAGTTCATTTTTTAAGCGTCTAAATTGGGAATGATTAACGTTTCGGTACCGTAAGCATGTAAAACGCAGCCGTGAATGTTTAAGCAAAAATTGTTGAAGAGTGGACCATTTTTTCTGCTCGCTAAAAATTAACGTTCACGGCACGCGGGACATTCAAAACTTGTCACTAACTTTATTAGCTAATTAAAAACAGATGGGAATTATTTTGTTTTTATTTTTTTATTAATTTAATTTCCCTCTGGAATTTACTGACATGTAAATGGAATTAGCCAAAGAATTTGAAAATTAACAGGCGCGTGACAAGAAAGAAAGTTGAAATGAACTATTTAGTTAGTTGTCCTTTGGTCATTCCAGAATGTCTGACTAAAGTTGCATTTTTTTTTCTCTTTTGGGCTGATATTTAATTTGCCGTAAAGTTCTTACACCAAGTTTGATGACAAATAGATGTTACAGTTTTGGAGGATTTAAATAAAAATCCTCTCTGACAAAAGTCTAATATTTTTGGGATTTGTAACAACTGTGTAGTAGACTAACACACATGCTTTTTTTTTCTGTAGATAGCTTCAAAGTTCTGGAAGTTTCTGGAGAAAAGTCCTGTTAAGTTAACAAATATAACAGGAATCTGTTTATCTTTATAAATGAAAAGCAAAGACTGTATATATAAGATGAAAAGTGAACGTGTTCGTATGTTTCCGTCTTTTATTTTGGTGGTACAAACAGGAAGTGTGGCCATTTCCTGTTACTTGACGCTAGGTCAAGAAAAAAGCAGAATGTAGCGGTACTCGCACCGGGCTCGCTTCCCATCTTAACGGCCATCACAAGTCTCATCTTCTGTAATGTCGGTGCGGTGAGTCGGTTGTGGGGGATGGGTGTTGGACGAATAATCGTCAGAAACGACTAACGTGCGGAAAAAAACATGTCCAACATCCTGGATGCGGCATCCGGAGTGAGATGGGACCGCACGGCTGCGGCGAAGCGAGCCGTGTTCCTGGCAGCTGCTGCTTACGGCGTCAAAACGCTGTACCCCATCATCTGGAAGCAGCTCCAAAGAAACAATAAACACAGCGACAATCGGAGGGGCTCGAAGGCGGAGAACGGCTCTGCGTGTTTGGAGAAAACTCCAGTAGACACCGCGGAGAATAAGAAAGCATCTCCCGGAGTGAATGCGGAATTTTTCAAGCAGATCCTCGAACTTGGTAAGATCCTCTTCCCCAAGCTTGTTTCTAAAGAGCTGTGTTTGCTGTGCTTGCACTCTGTGGCGCTGGTATCCAGAACGTTTCTGTCCATCTACGTGGCCAGCTTGGACGGGAAGATCGTGAAAACGATCGTGGAGAAGAAGCCCCGGCGCTTCATCCTCCAGCTGATCAAATGGCTCCTCATCGCCATCCCGGCCACGTTCGTCAACAGCGCCATCAGGTACCTGGAGTGCAAACTGGCGCTTGCTTTCCGCACCCGGCTCGTGAATCATGCCTACCGGACCTACTTCACCGATCAGACCTACTACAAAGTCAGCAACATGGATGGGAGGCTGGCCAACCCGGACCAGTCTCTCACCGAGGACGTGATGATGTTCTCCCAGTCTGTTGCCCACCTTTATTCCAACCTCACCAAACCAATCCTGGACGTGATGCTGACCTCCTACACGCTGATCCAGACCGCCAGGGCGAGAGGAGCCAACGCCTCTGGGCCGACCCTGCTGGCCGGACTGGTGGTCTTTGCCACGGCTAAGGTCCTGCGTGCATGCTCCCCTAAATTTGGCAAACTGGTAGCAGAGGAAGCACACAGAAAGGGTTACCTGCGCTATGTGCACTCCAGGATCATTGCTAATGCAGAGGAGATAGCTTTCTACAGAGGACACAAGGTAATAAAAGTGCACATCCACGCAGATATCTTGGTGATGAGTGTCAGATCATGACTGTTGAGCTGTGCCATCCTTTCACTCCAGGTGGAGATGTGTCAGCTGCAGAAGTGCTATCGAGCTCTGGCGGATCAAATGAACCTGATTCTGTCCAAGCGTCTCTGGTACATCATGATAGAGCAGTTTCTGATGAAGTATGTGTGGAGCGGCAGCGGGCTTGTCATGGTGGCTGTTCCCATCATCACAGCCACTGGATTTGCAGACAACGGTGGGAAAACCATCAGGCTCCAGGAGCATTTATGTTCTGGTTGCATTTTGTGTGTAGAATCCTTTATCTAAAAGTTAACAAACACACTATTATTAAATGACGAGCTCTAAACAAATTTCTAACAAATCAAGCTGTTTATTTGCATGGGTGGAAGTTGAAGCTCCCTTCCACGCTTCCCCAATGGCTTTTAAAATTTCAGCCTGCCTGATGCTCACAGGTCTGTCTAATGTCCTGTCTGTCTCTGTGTAGAATCGGCTGACGGACAGGCTCAGATGATGGTGAGCGAGAGGACAGAGGCGTTCACCACGGCACGAAACCTCCTGGCTTCAGGAGCTGATGCCATCGAGAGGATCATGTCCTCCTACAAAGAGGTATGGCCTTCTGCAGCTTGTGTTTCTGAAACTTATGAGTGTCTAACATTTATAAGAATGTAACATGCAGCTCAAGGTTTAACTGGGTTGTGTACTTGTTGAAAAAAGTTTGTTTTCTTGTGGAATAATTTGGCAATATTTTGTTAAATAAAGACTACACCAACAAGGTTTAATTTAAACTAAGATTAGCACTAATCTGAGGTTAGTAAAACTAGGTTTAAAATGACTTAAACCAGGTTTAAAGGCGTACTATGCAACTTTTTCATATTTTTAAATCATGCCAACAAATAAATCAAACTTCTTTTTCTTCTTGTGCTTTTTGTTGATGATCGGCAAACTGAAAATACTAACTGCTAGCATTACAGGTAACAGCCGTAAAGCAGGTAAAGCTCGCCCCCTAGGACACCTACCCGCTCCACACAACTATCAAGTGCGGTTTTTGGTCAGCAGAAGGCTGCAGAGTGGTGTCAAATATGAAACTGGTCAAGTTTCTAACCCAACAATCACTGAGATCAATGTTAAAACTCTAGTTTAAAGTTTAAAAAACTATACATTGTTACTTTAACTTTCATGGACTCACCCATCTTGACTCATGACGGGGATGACTGTTGTTGGTTTAGTGTCCAGGAAACAGCAGAGCACATCTCGACTAGTAGAAGCTAACCGTTAGCATTAGCAATGCCACCACACAGCAGAACTTCTTCAGGCTTTTGTTATTTGTGGAGATAAAACATCGCGTAGCTGTTGTCCAATCAAAGGTGAGATGTCCAAATATCAGGAAATAAGACTCCAAAACCTGCCGTCTGAAGATACTTTCTCCTCTGGCTGAATTCTCTGTGCTGAAACAGTACAGTTTTAATAGATCGACACCTGACTTAAAAATAAAAGAGACATCGCTCAGCTTCTGGCTTGCTGAAAAAAATAACAGCTCTAAAATAAACCAGGAATTAACCATGAATTCATCTTTATCAATATTGTGAAACGGTTCAATATTCTAGGCTCAAAGTGTCACTCTAATCAGCTAATGAATCCAAAACACCTGCAAAGGCTTCCTGAGCCTTTAGATGGGTTACCGGTAGGTTGAATTACTGAAATAAATGGACTTTTGCACCATATTCTAATTTTTTGCGTTTCACCTGTACATTTTGCTCCAGAATGTCTTGATAGTCTTTAGATTTCATTGGACCCTGATATGATCCAAGACCTACATGAAGTAAAACAGAATCAAGCCTCCGCCATGTTTGACAGTAGCTATAGTGTCCTGTTCCTTTATGCTGTTTTGATTTGCCAAAAAGCTCCAGTTTTGTCTCATCTGTTCAAAGGATCTTTTTCCAGAAGCTTTGTAGCTTGCCAACATGCATTTAGACAAATTCTAGTCTCACTTTCTTTGTTCTCTCTGCAGTGAAGCCTTCCTTGATTTTAATTTATATAATTTAATAGATGGTGCTATTAGAAAGTGATGTACCTTGACCTTGGACTTCATCTTGATTGGTTTTTTAAATGGTTCCCTTTTTTTCTTTCAATACCATCTGCACAGTTTGTCTAATCAGCTTGAGGTTGCATTTCCTCCTGTGTCCATGTCCAGGGAGCTTGTCTACAGTCTTGTGGACTTTAAACCTAAAAGGAACATCAAGCTGCTTGGAAATGGTCTTCTAACCGTTGCCTTTAATGTACTTGGCAATAATTGTCTTTCTAATCTCCTGAGACAACTCTCTCCTGAGCTCTTTGCGGTCCATTTTCAGTGTGGTACACACCCTGAACCAAACTAGCACTGTGACTACCTTTAGGCAGACTGACTGATTACAAGATAAAAGACACCTGTGGTGCTGATTACAGGACACACCCTAGTTCAGTGTTTCTCAAATATTTTTGTGAAGCCCCCTTAGGATACACAGACACCCCCCCCCCTGGGAAAATATGTGATGTGTGGGGGGGGGGGGGGGGGGGGGGGGGGAGGGGGGTAATTCTTCGTCAAGATGGGGGGATTATGTTGTCAGAGTATCCCAGAGCAGGGGTGGGAGTGTGTTGTATCTGGCTTCTGTTTTGTATTTGCTGTTGGGAAGTGTGCCACCCCCAGCCCCGCGCCCCACTAATTGAGAACCACTGCCCTAGTTTAACATGTCCCTATGGTCAAATTATTATTGACTTTTTCCAAGGGTATACTAATTTTAGTTAGAGCTCAAGAGCCATGTCTGATTTCCATTTGTTGATTTCAGGTTCTATTTGTTGTATTTTTCTAGTCACAAAGGTTAAACAGATAAAAGGGTCATTTCAATGGTCTGAACGGGTTAGCCATCTTGAAAAATCAAAGAAATAAATCGGTAATTTTTCATGTAGGGATAATTCTGCAGTATCTTATTAGATTTTATTTTAAAAATTCAATCTCCATTCATGCCCTTGTCTGCCTGGCCTCATGTAGAGCTTCATAAGAGGGGTTGGCAGCAGGATATTTGTGGTGAAGCTTTGTTAATGTGCAACATTTATACATGGCATCCATTGAATATTAAATACAAAGAAGCTGCCGTTGCGAAGAGGAGGAACTGAAACCAGTGCATTGTTGTTGGGTTTGTGCCACTTCCCATCATACCACCTCCCTCAGACTAGAATGTGAACAAGCAAGCACAAGCTCAGAGAAAGGTACGCTTTGAGGTTTCTTGCTACTATATCTCTCTCTATATAAGCCAAACACAGGTGATGTGTTTTTTCCTGTGACGTGCATTTTTGTGGTGCAGCAACTTATCATTTCAGAATGAGTTCCTGGAAGGAAGTTTTTACTTCTGAGTTCTCTATAAAAATGCAGAGCAGCAAGCCCCTACACGTAGAGAAGTGTGCAGCTTTAAACTGGCAGCAGAGATGGGGCACATTCCTGAGGCAGACACCTACAGATACGGCCAACCTTTTACGTGTTTGTGGTTGTTGTGTACACATGTGTGTCTGATATGATCCTATCTTGGTTTTATCTTTTTTGCAGCTTTACAAAGGAAGATTTTGATCCAGACGTGTCAATTTTAGCCCAAAGTTCTAATTCAGTACAATTTAATTTAAGCTTTTCTCAACACAAACAGTAAATAAATACGGTGTTAAAACCACACTACACCGTGTACATCAATATGTTCCAGATACCAGCTTCTCCAGATTATCCATTTACGTGAGGCCAGATTGTCTGCCTTTAAAAAGACAAACGGGTCAACCATATGAGTAACAAAGAAATAAAAAAACCTAAGATAATAAGCATCAAGATGGAATCTACTGACATTCTGATATCCATGGGTCAGTCAGCAGAGAAGCCTGGACCGTGTGTGTGTGTGTATCAAGAGCTCCTTCTCTCAGGCTTAACCTTGTTGTGAATAATCCACCATCTGTTGATCTTTCAGCTTTACATCTCCACTCACTTTCCCTCTCACTCTGTCTCAGTATTTATTAGAATACAATTTAAGCAAACTGGTAGAAGAAACAGCAAACTGATTATTTGCTCTTATTGCAGCATGCTGGTATTTTAAATGAGAGCTCCAGAATGCACTGTTCTGTGAAGCAGTGCCTGGTAAAGACAGTTTTTCTGAGCTAGAAATAAGGGATGAATCTAAACCACCTCAAATTCAACAGTTGTGTCAGATGACATTAAACTAAGGCAGAATACTGGTAGTACTGATACTAGATAATATCTGATTCTCATCATTTTTTATTCCATTTGATGAAATATTAATATTAAACCTCTGTATTTAGTGTCAAAGAGACCAATTAGTAAATATTATAGTACAGATTTGAATTTTTGCACCAAATGTAATGTGTCGTATAATCCCTCTGCACCAGAGAAAGACCCGTTCAAAGAAGTAGATGAAAGCTCAATATTGACCTGACACGTTCATGGTGAGGGCATGTAAACTTTCGCTCTGATCTACTTTACTTTCTTGCTGCTGAACTTTGGCAGCCAGGCAACCAGTTCAAGAGCAGCAATGTGACTCTGTCGAAGAACACGAGACAATCATATCTCTGCTGTCCCCACGTCGGGTCTGTGGTTTCTCAGAAATGCTGTGTTTAATAAAATCAAGCTGTGTCAACAGCCTGTATCGTCTCCGCAGGAGTGAACCTCCGGTTGTCCGCGCACACACACACAAAAACACATGCTCTTGTTTTTGAATTCATGCTTATGTGTTTGTTTGCATCATTTCGGAGTGTTTCTGTCAGGCCCAAAGGCCACAGGCAGGAGTGAACACATTGTCATATGATCTGCATTTTGAGGGGCTTTATTATACTCCAAAAAACATGAAATTTTGCATGCTCCTCAGTTTTATTGAAAATATTTGTTTCAGTGGTTGTAAAACAAACAGTTGGGGAGAAACAGCCCTACAACTTTGTTGAGCCCGTCCCACAGATGAGATTTGGTGCATTCATAAAACTGATCCTACTGACCTACAAAGAAGTCTCCTGGAGCCTAAACCCAACATGAAGTTGGCCATTTTGCGTTTTCACACTAATTTAACAAACTCCTGCTCTAGGGATTTTGAGGTATCATGGTCAGGAATTCACCCTCTAATTGGTGTCTTGCTGGTTTGAACTCCAGCTCCGTCTGTCTCGGTCCTTGTGTAAGACACTTCAACCAGCTTGCCTACTGGTGGTGATCGTAGTGTCCAGTGGTGCTGATTGTGTGGCAGCCTTGCATCTGTCAGTGTGTCCCAGGGCAGCTGTGGCTACAGTGTAGCTCATCACCACCAGCGTGCGAATGTGTGAATGACTGATTGTAGTGTAAAGCACTATACAAATGCATGCATTTACCATTCAAAATGTAGTGAGTTTACCCACGAGGCATGAGGGAGTAAAAGTTACCAAAAGCTTGAGTTTTCATCACGGGAAGCTGACGTGACAAGACCTCAAACACTGAACTCTCCTAGCAAAACACAAACTTGTTACAACTCAAAGTTAAATCCTCAGATTTGCACCAAAAATGCCAGCATTTGTACAGAGTCCAGTGTTCTACACTACTACATGTCAGTATAGCCTTAGCCATGGCCACCTAGAGCAGAAAGCTAAATGATTTACTCATGGACATTCTCTGACCTGCTTTATCAAATCAGCTTCAAACTTGACAGATAACAGATACCAGGTAGATGTTACTGAGGGGGTGTGGTCATGTGGGTGTGGACTTGGTTTTCATTATGTGTGCTGACACCATAAGTCCACTTGCAATCTACCAGTGATCTGGTGAAAACTGCAGTCAGAAAACACAAAGTTACAAATTTGGAGACCACATAACACAACTACAGTTATGATTTATTATTATTTTCAGATTTAGAACAACTAAACCCGTACCACTAAAACGATACTCGGTTATCCAAGTAACTCGAACCTCACTTGTGTCTAGATTGCATAAGCTAACATTCCAACATATCTTAAAACTACATGAAAGTACAAACTATATCTTGTGATCACTAAAATACCTTGGCACAACCACTGCGTCTACTATATACAGGATTATTTTTACATATAGGTGATCGGTTAAGGTCTGCTTTTCTCTGGCTGGGTCACCAATTAGCTAAATATTTCCTTTATCAGTCATAAAATCTGCAAAGGTCTCCCATATCAGCAGTTGTTAGAGGTTCCAGCCAATCAGGCAGCTGTCCCGTGTGCTCCTTAAGCAAGGCCACGGGATAAGATGGTGGTCTGTAAATGACCCTTGCTGTATCTAACAACGTGATAAAGAGATTTTCTGATTTGACCTCGAGTAGGTTTACAACCTCATATACTGCACCATCTGTGCTATAGATCCTTACACCAACCTGTTGTTGGGATTGCGGTCCTATTAGAATAAAAAAGTTACAACTATGGGATCATCTTTGGCAACAGCTGTTGAAACTGTAACCAGCCAAATGGGGACATACTTTGAATAGGAAAAGACTAGTTTGACCCGTGGCTGGAGGTAACAACAAAAACGATTTTGTGCTGTAAACTTTACTCCTGGGGCTTCCCTGGTTTAGACTCACTAATCCCTGTGCAACACTGTCAGGTCATGGTAACATTTTTCCTGACATTTACCACGATGACTTTTAATCCCCCTTTTGTGTTTGTTGGAACAGGTCACAGAGTTGGCAGGCTACACCGCGAGGGTCCACAATATGTTTCTGGTGTTCGATGACGTGCAGAAGGGGGTTTACAAGCGCTCGTCTCTGTCAGCCACCTCAGGAACACAGAAGAAGAACAAACCTGAGATGCACATAGATGGGCCGCTGGAGATAAGGGGTCAGTCCTGCTGTGTACACACTTCTCTTTACAGTTCAAGTGACTGTGTTTGATCACCTGTGCATGCTTCAAACCTCGATTTTCCGTTAGCCTCTTACTTCAGGTAACATCACTGAAAAAGAGGATAAAAATATGAGTGCCCCGAAAGAAATAAAGATGGAAGAAACTGCGAATGGCGTTGTTGATAAAGGGTCAGGTCAATTCAGTCGTGTGAAGGTTTCTTTGGATATTTTGGAGTCAGAAAAAAACAAAGAGGCGTGCTGCATTGTAAAATATATCAAGTCCATGTTTCGACAAATTGTTTTAGCACCTGAACAGCGCCACCTGCTGGAGCACGCAGAATGTAAGGATTTACTAACCCGACCGACCGCGAGGAATCGAAATTTAGTTTCTTTCTGAGCGTTGACAATGTCTAATTTATTGTTTTTTAGTTTTTTGGAAGCTGCTCAAATTAGCATTGAAGATCTAAACAGCTTTTGTTTTTGTTTCTTTATCTTTCTGATTTGTTGCTTATTCTTAAAACGAGTTGAGATTTTTTAAATGTATCCTTTTTAGTTTGACATCAACAGAAGATTATTTCAGGTTTTTTTCTGTTCTCTAATGCTTGAAGATTTTAGTTTTAAATAAACCTCTATCATTTATCCGAACAGTTAAATAATGTTTCATGACACGTCCAGCTTTTGAAAATACATCTTTAAAGTCAGAATTAACCTTCTTATATCTTCAAGTGTCACTCAACCAGGGAACACTAAAAAATCGTGATTTGTTTTATATCATGATTTATATTGATCTCAACTGATATGTCAAATATTATCTACCAGTGCTTTTCTATTGGTTTGTTTTAGGATTTGTTTGTGGTTAGTGACCATTTCATCTTTTACCATCTTAAATACAAGCATGTTCATTTAACAAACCTCAGCATTTTCATGATGCTGCTCAGTTTATCTTATTTTCACCGACCCTTTTAATGAACTGAACCGAATGTTCATGTTTCTTACTTCATAGCAAAGAGCCGAGGCAGAAGTAATCATATGTAAAGGATGAATGTGTCACCGTTCTGATGAGCTGAAATAATTAAACACATCTTTCAGAGAGAGATTTGTACAAATGAAGTAATTTAGTTCATTTATATTTTTGTCTGCAGGTGAAGTGATCGATGTGGACCAGGGCATCGTGTGTGAGAACGTCCCGATCATCACGCCGAATGGAGACGTCGTCGTCTCTTGTCTGAACTTAAAGGTTTGTGAGCAGCACTTTGTGTTTTTTTGTTTTTTTTATCAGGTTCTGCTACATTCAATTTTGATTTACTCCAATTTATGTTACATTTGTTTGAGGTTTTGACCCCCAGTCCTGAGAGTTTTTATATTCGTATGTTAGCAGTAACTAAAATCCTTCAGCCTTATCAAGAAAGAGAAACCTCCTTTAGTTGTTAACTTATTTATTCCTTGAGCAAGTTGGGTTCTTTAATGAGAAGTTTTGTAAATCAAATATCGTTCCTAAACATCAAGAGTGACTTTCTGGAATATTCAAACTCACCTGCGTGTGTGCAGCCTGCTTCGTAGATCCATTTCTTATGTCGGGTCCTTTTGTTGGAAAAAAAAGATTTTTTTTACCTTCACTTGTCATGTTTTCTTGGAAGAACGAGGAAACGGGAAAGGGAAACATCAGGAGTTCGCACAAGAGCAGCAAAAACGAAAGCTGAACCGAAAAACCTCAGATCAACCAAATCAAATCATTGCAATCAAAATAATCACATTATAGACCGAGACAACCAGATAAAGTCAGACAACAACAGATATAAGTGCTGGCTCAAGAAGATGATTGAGATCAAGGAGTCTAATGGACAATCAACTGGGACAAGTGAGATAGTGCAGCTTGTAATTGAAACAAGTCAAGTTAAGAAAAAAACTCTTTATTTTATACTTGTCTGAACTAAAGAACCTGACAATAATTAGTTTTGAAAAAAGGAAGACATAATGACCTCAATTGAACGTTCTGTTTTTTGTTAAACATAAAAGCAACCACTGATCCCAGATCTGTTTCTAGTCTCTGGAAAGTCCAGGTAACCTGATTATTTCCTGATGGTTTGACACAAGTTTGGATTTTCAGTTCAGAGCCACCTTTCAGTTTAAACGAGTCCTTTACACCGTCACAGCACAGGAGTTGGACAGCATAATGTCAGAATAATAAATGTTTATTTTTGAGACTCTTGGCAGCAATAACTGTTTTCATCTTAATTTTTACTTCAGATATCTGGTTTTTAGTTTAGTTGTGAAACATGAAGATTTTTTTTGTCTAAGTGTCTAAATGTAGACGTCTCCACTGCTTCATATCCTGTAAAAGTTCTGTTTTTATACTGATTCATGCAGAAAGTTGAACCAAGTGTCTCCCTCTCAGGTGGAGGAGGGCATGCACCTGCTGATCACTGGACCCAACGGATGTGGGAAAAGCTCGCTGTTCAGGATCCTCAGTGGATTGTGGCCCGTGTACGGTGGCCGGCTGCACAAACCCTCTCCAGAACACATGTTTTACATCCCTCAGAGGTACACACACACACACACACACAATGATCTGATATTCTATAGCAGAGACCGTTTGAACTGTAGTAGTAATCCTATCCACTGTAACCAGACCTGTGTGTGTCTGGGACAAAGAAACCAGAGCTTTAGAAAGTGTGAAATGTTTTCTTCACAATAAAGCGCCCACATATTACAGTTTTTGCTTTATTATTTAATTTGAAAAACTAATTGAAATATGCGTGACAACAATGAGTAAAGTTTTTACTTTTATTTGCTCTATTATATATTATGGTAATTTGAGGGATGTGAAGTTGAGATAGCTGTAGGGTATTTGGTGGAGATCATCTGCAACCTGAAAACTTATATAAAACGGTGAGACTGCCTGTCTCATTTAAAGGGGCAGTAGAATGGGGTTAATTTACATTTGGAAACGGATCTTTGAGCTTTTGTAAAACATATACAACAAGGAAAATGTTGCTTTACATTCTACTGCCTCTTTAAAGCATTGATGCCTGGTTGTAATCCAGAGCTGCTGCCTAATGTTAACATTTGGTGCTTCATATAATTATAAATCTTGTAAAAAAAAAAAAAAAAAAAAAAAATCTTTTATTAGGATAAAACAGAATTGTAAACGTTGACCCGATTAAGAAGTGTTGCAATCTGAAGTGACACATCTTGTTTGTAGGGTTTGGATTACGATTAGGGCTCAACCTCAAAAGAAGTGTATTTTATTTTGAAGAAAGCTTGAACTCATTTTGCTGTTAACTATTGTTTGGAGACACAAAATTGTGAGAGAAAATGTTATTGTTACCGGTATTTATAATCATGCTGGCTTAGAACAACAATTTAAGAACAGAAGCGGATTGATGCAAATTTGCATCAGAAATCTTCAAAGGGTCTAAGTTTGGTCACCAACCCCTCTTTATGATGTCTCCAGACTCATACGTTCTGATTTTGTTCACCAACTCTCCTCAGTGATGAACGTTTTCACTATGTGACCAAAGTTCAATGAGAACCACCACAGCCAGACATTAAACATGGATTAAAAACAGTTTGTTGTTCTCACACCGTCCCAACAGATTCACTTGTATTGTTCTGTTTAACTTCTCCTGTAGACTTTCTTGTCTCTGGGGTTTGACTCAGATGAATGGACAGTTAAACATAATGATTGTTTTACTAGAGCCAGGAACGATCAGAGCCGCCTGTTGGACTTAAACCGAGCCGGTCCAAGCCTTTAAACGTAACCGTACCCACTGCTGCTGCTGCTGGAAGCTGCTTACTCAGCTGACTACCCCCTGCAGGGTGCTGAATATTTTATACTCAGGAAAGAGACGGCCGCCTGGTCGCTGTAACAGGATCTGACACATTAAAGACAAAAGTGAAAAGAATGAAACACTCACAGGGTAACGCGTGTTTTCCCAGGCCATACATGTCAATAGGGACACTACGAGACCAGGTGATCTACCCAGACTCTGTAGAGGACATGGCTGCCAGAGGGCTCAGTGACAAGGACCTGGAGGCCATCTTGGACATAGTCAACCTTAACCACATTGTCACTAGAGAGGGAGGTAGGAGCATACTCAAAACAGCTCAATATAATCTGTGTGGCTTTAAATAAGCAAATGAACCCGTTTGTATTCTAACCAGGCTGGGATGCGGAGCTGGACTGGAAGGATGTTCTGTCAGGAGGAGAGAAACAGAGGATGGGCATGGCACGCATGTTCTACCACAAGTAAGGATGTTGTTTATTCACCTGTTTGGCAGAACTTAGCACACCTGGAGCCATGTTTATAAGTAGATGGGATGCATAATAAAACACTTATTTACCTTTAAACACCAAGAATTTACAGTTAACTCATTAAAGCCATACTATGCAACTTTTTCATATTTTAAATCATTTTCTTGAGCCAGTATGTGCTAAAATGACCCTTTACAGGGTTAATGAAATGCCACTCAGACCCCAACGCCCTCTGTGGCCAGAATACCACACTTGTAACTTCAGAGTGGCGGTCCGTGTTGGACTTAGTAAAGAGGAGCTGACATGCCTGGTGCTGCAGTCTGCTTCCAGCACGTTTCCTGCATGTTTTAGATCATGAACACAGCTGATTTGTTTGATTTAGTGATGAACCGCTCCTGTAGACACTAATGAAGGCTGAGGAGACATTTCAGCAGTTAGATTAAGGTGTTAAAAAGATGAACGCACAGCGAGGAGATAAGTTTCACTTTTGCTTCCACTAACTGGACATTAGGGGGCGCTAAAAGCAAGCCAAAACGGCACAGTATCATTTTAAAGCTTGAAAGAGAAAAAATTACTTTTAGAAATATATGTTTTAAAACTAAATAATTTTTGTTTAATACATATATGATAATCAGTTTTATTTTAATATACAGTTATATACCAATAATAAAGACATGAAATGAGCCTTTGCCACCTGTGGATCCTCCACTAGGTCAGGACTGGATGTGGCAGGTTTTAAATGAAGGTACTAATCCTGAGACTCCTGTAGCCCATTCATGCAAGAAATAATAAATAACCCGACATCAAAATAAACAGGATTACATAAAACCTGCCCGGTGCCCAAAAACATAAAAGGGACTGAGCAGCAGACAAAACACCTTCATTGTCATAATAATTAGCTGACCAATCAGAGCTGATGGAGGGGGATGGGTGGAAATTTAAAGAGACAGCAAATTAATATAATATAGAGAAAACAAATAGAGAATTAAAATGGGGGAAACGTCCTGATTAAAGCTGAACTAAACAATAATAGAAAGTATTCAATCGTGATCCTTCCTCTTAGGTCTTTGGTCCTAGTAAACCAAATTAAATGAATCCCTCAACTCTCTGTGTGTGTGTCAGGCCTAAATACGCCCTGCTGGACGAGTGCACCAGCGCCGTGAGCATCGACGTAGAGGGGAAGATTTTCCAGGCTGCCAAGGACGCCGGCATCTCCCTGCTCTCCATCACACACCGACCCTCCCTGTGGTGAGACTCTGTGGAATTCATGTAGCCTGAGATCATAAAGCAGATCACATTCACTTCTCCACCTAAAACCCCTCTTCCTTCACATAAAGGAAGTACCACACCCACCTGCTGCAGTTTGACGGCGAGGGCGGCTGGCGCTTCGAGCAGCTGGACTCGGCGACGCGCCTCTCCCTCACCGAGGAGAAGCAGCGACTGGAGGCACAGCTCGCCGGCATTCCAGAGATGCAGAGTCGCCTCAACGAGCTCTGTAAAATCCTGGGAGACGACTCCGTCCTGAAAACAGCCGAGGATGTGAGAGGGGTGGGGGGTGATGAGTGAGGCCTGGGGGAGGGGGAGGCTGGAGGAGGAGGAATACAGGGAGGTGATGAAAGAAAAAGAAAGCTAGTGGCAATCTTTTCCTTTTAGATTGATTCTTTACTCCCCGTGCCTCCGTTATTCAGCTTCTGTCTGAGAGTGAAGGAGAAAGTAGAAAGTGCATTACTCCCTCTGATACTGACTCTACTGTTGCAGATTTTTAAATCAGGGCTGCACAAACATCCACTTATCATCACAGTAAACCTAGATTTCATAACACGTTTTCCCCTAAAAGCCTCAAAGCTGGTTTAAATTATTGCTGAAACACACCGACAGCATCGCGATTACAAATCCAAAAGAGAGGAGAGAAAAGTGTGTGTTTGGTACGCAGCTCTGTTTTTATTGGAGCGTTTTAAAGTTTAAGCTACATCCAGATGAATTCCTCTCACCGGTTAGAGAGGCAGATGCAACAAAAGCAGAGGGACCAGGACGATTGTTTGCATTTAGCACTTTACCTTCAGAGGGCTGTTTCTGAATGACGTAACCAGACGTTTGCTGGAGAGTCTACCTTCATGTCCAAAGCAGTATTCCAGACAGCACAGTGAGCTGTGTGTTTGCATTACCTCCTAACCCGAGCCACGCTCGAGTCTGAATGCATTTTCATCGTCAGAAAAAAAATCAGGGCGTCGTGTTTTCTTTAAACAAAAAAAAGTGACTGGATGTTTGTTTTTAAATCTGATACCAGAAAAAAAAACAGAAAATGTTTGTTTCTTGTACTTAGATTCAGTTTTTATGTGCACAGCTACGTGCCGTATCACCGTAACATCGCTTGGAGGCAGCAGCATGAAGTGAAATTTGTTTTTGATGAATAGATCTCTGGAGTTTAAACTCATTAAGGTGGGTTTGAGGTGGGCTTAAATAAAGACTGTATCTGGTATCTGGTTCAAAAACAAATAAATTAACTAGTTTTCTTCATATTTTTGATTGTCAAGTGAAATTGTAAAGATCAAGTGAAACACCGATTCTGAAAGTTTAACTATTCTTTATTTTTTCACCTCAGCGTTTATCGGACTCAGAACACCGACCCACGCTCGGACTATTATTAGAGCGATTAGTGGTTCAGGCTGAGCTCCTGAACTCATCTTTCTGGTTTATTGAACAAACACAACAAGCTGAGGGGGTCCTCTGTGAGCCGCCTCTCGGTGGAGCAGGTAGTCGCTCAGACAATGAAACTCACACACACGCGTCAGCCACCTGTTGGCGTTCGGTCCTGTGTTGACATAAAACACACGTGTGTCTGCTTTGTTTAAGTGTGTAATAAGGCCTGAAGGCTTTAAAGAAACAGGTTTAATGATAAAGTGTGTTTACATGCACGTTGCATTCCTGATAATCATGTATTCAGTGCTGTTTTATAATGAATGACAGCTCAGCATCTTATCAGGCATGCACAGTGATTTATTACAGAAAAGCTGTAATTCAAGCTTCTTCGTAGATAAGAACGGGGTTTTTTTGCCTCTGGGATGCTTGAACCATGTTAATCACTACCTGCATGAGGTTTAAGCTGTCAGTCTGACTTCTGGAGCTGCTGATATCGGTACTTTGGTAAAGTGTTTACCCTCCTACAGATTTCTCCTGGTTCTGCTTTTTGACACTTAAATGTTTCAGATCAGGAAACGAAACAAAATGGTCTGAGTAAATAGAAAATGTTCTCAAATGATGATTTTGTTTATTAAAATAATATCTTATTATCATCATTATACAGCATATCATGAAATTAGAGATGTGTCAATCAGTTTAAATGAACATGATAGAATGTTTACAGTGTTGCTCTGTAACAGAAGGATCCCATTAGGAGGTAATACTGAGCTGCAGTCGGCAACATTTTACATAACACTGTTTACGGCTCTGATGGCCCAGGTGTGGGCTTCCCTCACCTGTAACGTTCTCCTGAAGGCATCAGGTCCAACGGGTGATGAGCTGTGTGATGAGGAGTCTAAGATGGATCCAGATGTTTTAATGCATCTGGAGCTGGCGATCTCTCCTTCAAGGAGGGCAGAGCGCATCTGGTGATCTTTTGTGTTGTGTTGATGATGCTCTGTTGGGAGGAAAAAGCTACATTATTTGCAGAATTGTTTAAATTCAGACATATTGGAGGTTTTTCCACCACAAACGGCTGGTTTAAGGTCAGACATTGACCTTCTGGATGTTGTGCTAGAGAGCAGAATTCATGGTTCCATCGGTTACAGCTAGTGGTCCTGATGCAGCAAAGCAGCCCCAGACCATCACACTGCCAGCTGCGTGTTTGTTGCTGTGATGTTTTTCTGAAATGCAGAGTTAGTTTTACATCAGATGGAACACTTTATAAAAACTTGTTTCTTCAGTTCACAGGATATTTTCCCAAATGTCTTTTTTTTTTAGCCTGTTTCCCGTTCCGTTGAAGTGTTTTCTTAACTCTACAGGTAATCAGGCCTCGGTGTGGCTGCTGATCTTTCCAAATAATTTCAGTAATTACAGTTAATTCATGATTTAACAAGGAGGACTACCGTAAATCCTCTAATATTGGCCTGTATTCCATTACCGGCCGGGTCTCCTATATTAGCCGGTCTCGCTGTCAGCGGGGGTAAATACAGGCCGGTCTCTAATTGTGGCCGGGGCTACTATTAGAAACAGCGTGGGTGTGTGTGGTTTTTTTTTTTTTGGAGATAGACGGTAAAGTGAGCCCTCACTCGATTTTTCGAGGCGCACGTATACCAGGTTTTACGGTAACAGCGGACTAGTGGATCATAATCTCCGGCTGCAAGATGAGCAGAAACAGAACGGAAAATGCTAGTTAGCAGTGATCACTTCATCACAGGTAAGGGCTTACTAAAGGTGTTTATGGCGTTTTATTGAACAGTTATTTAGAAACGCAGCTACAAAAACAGCAGGTAAACAGTTTGATACTGTTTTCACGTGTCCTCACCGCAAATTGCAAACTGTTTACCTGCCACGTTACAACACTGAGCTAACTGCTAAAAACATTAGCACTCTAAAAGCTATTTGCGGACCGCAAATAGCTTTTAGAGTGCTAATGTTTTTAGCAGTTAGCTCAGTGTTGTAACGTGGCATTAATACCTTAATACAATCAAACAAATGTACCAGAAATGTGGATTTAAAAAGGCTTAAAACGTTAGTAGATCCTAGCACGTACTCACGTTAGCATTAGCTATCATTACGAGTTAATTACGTAACTAAAATAGCACATCTCACGAGCATAAACAAGACAACGGTCATTTAAAGCTTCTCCGGATCTCTAAACTGTTAACCAACCTGAAATAAAATAGGCTTTCAGACTCATGAAAGGCTTTTGGTTTGCAGTGTAATATGAGATTTGCCACACGAGATAGTTTGTTGTGTCGATCGCTTCAGCATTGGGTAAATCCTCCAGCGTGTATTAAAAGTCCAACTTTTAAAATTAAATGAGCCCTAACCTAAAGGAAGATATCGTGTCTGTGCCAGCTCGTTTAGAACACTCACTTTCATCCGTCACGCTGTGTTTTATAGTAGAGCAAAACACTTCCTGTCCACTGTTTGAGTTCAGCACGGCGGCAGGGTCACGTGAGTGAAACCCACCAATCATCACTTTTGATTTGCACGTGAGACTTCAGTCACCGCTCAAATAGACACAAAATCTTGTTTTTATTCATTCTACTGGTAGTTTATTTTGCTCAAATTGAAATATAGGCCTGCCTCTAATTCTGGCCTCCTTCCAATAAAGGCCTGAACCAGGATGCACTTGAGTAAATAAAGGCCCGGGCCTGTATTAGAGGATTTACGGTATTACGTTTTCATTTTGCTTGGTTGCCTTGATAAATGAAATCATTTAGAAGCAGCACTTCGTATTTCCTCAGGTTATCCTTGTCTGGAACATTTAGATGTGAAATAATAAACCAGAAGAAATCTGTAAGGTAAAAACTTCTCCACAGCGATGTAGATCAGAAGTTGAGATGCTGTTAAAACTACTGGTTGGTTTCACCAGGAAAGAAAACTGCTCTGCTCCAGGTGTTTAGAAGCTGTGAACATCCCCACTATTTCTCATGTTTGAGGACCAGTGAGGGTTTTTTTACTTTAAAACTCAAACAAACCAGGAGTTCCTGTGGTTTTACCTGCAGCACGTCAGACTAATATGTAGTTTTATTCATTTCCACAGACTCACTAATATTTAGTACGGTTTTTATGATCTAAACCTTTCATTTTTTACCTCTTATGAATGTGTCGATACACCCAACTAATGTCAGCTCTAAAGCGGAACCAGTGCAGTGTGATAATCCCAATGATTCATTTTCAGCACCATCATGTAGGTGCAAAAATGAGACAATCAGATCCATCTTTTAGCAGAATATGAACGAATGCACTGCTGTTTTAAAGACTACACTGGATTGTGAGAATCATCAAAGAAATAACCAAATCATTTCTGATTTAAATATGTAGATATTATCAAATTTGCATCGGCATCTCAGTTCTTAGAGATTCTCTCAGGCTTTTTGTAAGCTTAGGTTTTATTGCCACTTTAAGCCCCTCCCACCTGAGATCCGAGATGTAGGCCTGCTGTCATCAGGACTAAAAGAAGAAAAATGGTTGCTTAAATCTTAAAACAGCACCTTAAATGCCCCGTGATGGTCATGTGACATGATCTGGACTGCAAGAAGATAATAATAACCTTTTATTTGTTATGCAAAAGCATCGTACGCTTTACGATACACTTGTGAAACCAGCTCGTAAAGCTATTTTTAACACCACTATGGATGAGCGTCTCTGGCCTGAATCAAGTGATGCTTTCTGCTCAGATTTTGTCGACAGGAGGAAACACGAGCCGCTGAATGACACAAAGTCTAGCAAAAACAAAAAAAAGCACAGGTCAGCTAAAGCCAACGATAGCTTCAGTTATTAAAACCATGATCTTATTTTGACAGGATGGAAGAAGAAATGAAGGAGCCACCTTTTACTGATGTGCTCCTGATTAGATGGAACTCTGTCACTTTAAATATTCTGCAGGTCTGAGTTGTGAGTGGTCTTGTTGCAGAACTCTGAGCTTTAGTCAGTGCTGTGATTGTTTCTGCTGCCCCCCACTGGTCACAAGTAGTCATTGCAGGGTTAGCTTTTGTCTGAAATGTTTGTTCTTTCCTCTTTTCATAGGATCTCATAGGTTATTCTGTATGTTTTAACATCATTATGAGAGTTGCACATAGCAACATAAAGGACGTCCGTTCAAAACTCACATGCTAACGTCACTTTATGTTGAAAAGTGAAGATGTATTTTCTTGTAAATAAAAAAACTTAGGGAATGAGTCCTGTTGTATTTCTTTCTCCACATATTTTTGCAGTTTTTCTCTGAAATAAATGCACAAGTGCCTAGTGACAGTGCATGTGTAGTTCCATTTCTACAGATCGTACTTACAGTAAGCTCAAGTAATTTATGCTGTTTTGGGTGGATTATCTTACACTACTGCCACCTTCCATGCAATAGAGTGCAGTTATTGTTTAACATAAATAGAAACATGCTAGAACAAACACTAAAAGTGTTCACTTTCTGCAGGGACAAGAATGTACAAAAAATTTAAAGAATGACAAATTGGTTAGAAAAAAGTTAGCTTCTTCAGTGCTTTTCTATTTTTGCATAATCAGTAGTTTGTCAGAGTTTATGGGATTTGTTCACCCGTCTTTTACAGATGTCTAAATGAGATTAAGGCTTGTGACGTTTCCTGGACATGAACCCAATACTTGGAAGTCTTGTCCTTTGAACCACTTGACTTTAGCTTCCATCATGCTGGAAATGGTGTTTGTATAACTACACTGCTCTTGGATGGTTGAGAGGAGTTCCTCTGGGAGGATGTTTGGGTACCATTTTTTTATTTGTGACTTTTTCTGAAGCTAAAATTTAGCCTCAGTGTTCATCCACTTTATAATGTTTGTGTTCAAAATTCACAAATAAAGATTAATTCATAAAGACAGACAGTTGTATTCATACAAGGTAAAGGAAATAAAATCCTTACATTAGTTGGAGCCAGAGAGAAATGCTTCAGTAAATCTGGGAGTTATTAGCTGCTGCCGTTTGGGTTGGGTCAGAACCATCTGAGACTTTCTTGCACAACTTTATTTCTCTGATTCTAAGTCACTGCACTGAGCAAAATAAATTAATATTTATTAAAAGATCTTTAAATTTCAGAGGATAACACTTGCTTCCCTGCTGATTTTTTACTTTTGATTCAATTCAGTAGCTGTAGCTATTTGTTAAAAATCCAATAATTATGTTTAAATTAAAACCCTCTAGAGGTTAAATAAAACGTCTTAACTTCTCAGTATGCTGATTGAATTAGATGATGATGGTGAGTTTGTACTTTATTAATCTGAGTCAATCTGACATTTATATAAAATGTTCCAGGAAATTATTAAGAAATTAAACTGTGAAGTAATTGTGCCTTTTACATTGTTAGGCCCAAACATTATGTAGTTACCACAGTGATCCTTTTTGTTTTTCCTTTATTATTATTTTACATTACAAAGCTCAAAGTTTACAAACAAAATCTTTCTTTTCCACCAAACACCAGTGAAGCTGGGGAAATGCCTCATTGATATTCAAGCCGCTCTTTGCTCCTGGGCTTGCCAACATCACCGTTAATTTCTTACAGAACAAGTGCTGCGGACAACCAGCCCACACTCCACTAGCATTAAAACAGCTACAGAGCTTAAAAAGGGCCTTATGAAGACTTTCCAGAACATTATGAGCTCTCTGATAATGTTTCAGCCTAAATAATATGGTCGAAAATAAAAAGAATGATTTGACCTATAAATTCTAATTCTGTCACTGAAGGACACAACTTTAGAAACGTTGTCTTTTTGTGTTAGTAGTTCTATACGTTTAGTTTATAATAAAGGGAAAATCATTGGTTACATCATTTAGTTCATTTTTATGCGCTTGTTTAGCCCCCTGCTGGCCAATGGAGGAATTACATCAGCTACATTCGTTAAGTGTAATTTTATCATTAAACCACCAGAGGGGAGTGTTACCAATGTGTTGTCCTTGTTCTTTCCCTGAGTCTTGGTCGAGATGGCTAGATGGGTGTTTATTAGAATAATTTGATGTTGATCTGCAGGTAAACAACAACTCAAAAGATTAATAAAATGATGATTCATCCATCATGATTTTGCACAACACACACACACACACACACACATATGCGGGCCTAGAAATTTAAGGCATAGCCTATGTGTATATTTTGCTACATTTATACAAAAATACACAAAATCAGATAGTAGGAACAGTGCATTATTATTATTATTATTATTATTATTATTATTATTATTAGTGGTGGTGATAGTTTTCCTATGTCAGGATTGGTACAGCTCAGTAGGAGGAGTCTGTTGACGTTGTGCGTCAATCACGCTCAGCTGCTCCTGGCTGGCTCCTCCCACCACACACGCACCGCTCTCCACTCATGCTGGAGGCTGAGACGATGCCGCTGGAGAGGTGACCACCGCCGGGTCAAGAGCCTCATCAATCCCTCGGACTATGGTAAACGAGCTTGTTGATATTTAGCGGCTGGCTCTCTCCTCCGGGAATAACTGGTGAGCAGCGACAGCGGTGGAGGCTGCTGAACAGAAGCGCTTTATCTACCGAGAGCGTCCAGAGGAGGGGGAGGGGACCGCGCCGCGCTACCGACTTGTAAGAGGATAAAGAAAGAGCGAAAGGGGAAATCGAGCTATTTTTAATCGGGACTACTGTTTCGGTGACACCATGAGCGGCGGGCCGGACGAGAGCTCTGTGCGAGTGGCTCTGAGGTAAGGATGAGGAGGACCCTCCTCTTAAATGATGCTCTGTCACACCTGCTCTGCTTCAGCATCATTATAAACACGCACGCACGCACGCGCGCGCACACACACACACCAGATGCTAATTAGAACAGTCAAACCTAATTTAGCAGGAAATCCATTGAAATTAAATAAATGTGCTTTTATTTTGAATCTCCTTCCGGTCTATATTAAAGATGGATTTATGAATGAGGTGCTGCAGGATTAGGCCAATTAAATCATCTCCTGTTGTCAGAACAGGAGTCCAGAAGGATACTGGGCCAGTAAAGTAAGATTAGTAAGATTACAATACTAGATTACTGCCTATGTGTATATACATGTACCCTTGTTTTTATCTTTCTTCTAATTATCCTTTAGAGTGATGGTGCTGCTGCTGTGACAAGTGAATTTCCCCACTATGGGATCAATAAAGTCTATTCTATTCTAAAGGACTAAAACAAAGTCTAAATAATTCAGACTCTGGGTCCTTCCTTCATTTTGTCTTTTGCATATCTGTGGTTTTTGTGTGCTGAGATGTGACCCTTGTTCCTGAGGCCAGAATAAGCTCGTCACCAGCAAACCCAGCAACAACAAAAGGAGAGAATGAAAACGAGAAGACTTGACGTAGATAGAGATGGTGAGCTAGTAAATATGTTTGTGTTGAACGGCTGAAACCAGCTGAAATGTCATCTGAGCTGAGTGGAAGAGAGAGAGGACAAAAGCTGCAGCCCTCTCACGTTTCTCCTCGGCCCTCTCTCCACTGCCCGGCTTCCTATTGTGCATTCAGACTTTGACCCAGAACTCTGTTTACTTCAGCTGACTCAGTTTACAAGCCGGCCTCCTTTCCTTTCTAGATAATAAATAATCTATAATAAGCAACCTGGTTTTGTCAAAGAACAAAATCCTAACTCAGATTATATGCAACTGCATGCTCAGCAGCACGGTTTATTTCAACAAGCTGTGTGTGTGTGTGTGTGTGTGTGTGTTGTCAGAACTGCATATTTGTAGGAAACTGGAAAAATTCTAAACATATGTGGATGTTTGAAGAAAAATTAAATGATTATTCCATGAAAGTTTCACATAAATATTAATATTGTTCTATTTATTATTTACATTATTTTATAGCCTTTATCAAACCAAAATGTTTAACTTCTGCAAAAACAAAATATTTCATTGTTGTTTTCTTGCTGTGGGTAATTTCTTCATGTCTGATTCAACAAGGTGTTGGAGACACTCAGATGTTCTGCTTCTCACTGACACGATCACACAGTTGCTGCAGTTTTATTGGCTGCACATCCACTATGTCAGGGGTGGGGAACATGCATGTTTTAGTTGTTTCCCTGCTTTAACACAACTGATTTTAATCATCGGGCTTCTGCAGAGCTTGATGAGCTGCTGAACGGGTGAATCAACCACTGAATCAAGAGTGTCGGAGAAGGGAAACAACTAAAACATGCAGGATAGCGGCCCTCAAGGATCAGGGTTCCCCACCCCTGCATTATGTGGATCCCTCATTCTACCACATCCCAAAGGTTCTGGACTGGACCGGGATCTGACTGTGGAGGTTGTTGGTGTCCAGTGAGCTCGTGGTCATGTTCTAGAAACCAGTTAGAGATGATCTGAGCTTTGTGACATGGTGCATTATCCTGCTGGAAGTAGCCATCAGAAGATGGGTCAGAAACAGTTCTCAGGTTGGCTGTGGTGTTTAAACCAGGCTCAGGTGGAACTAAGGGGTCCAGAACATCTCCACACCATGACACCACCAGCAGCAACATCTTGAACCATTGATACAAGGCAGGATTGATCCATGCTTTCATGTTGTTGCCTAATTCTGACCCGACCATCTGAATGTTGCAACTGAAATCTGGTCCAGTTCTGCTGGTCCTGTTGGTTGTAGCCTCAGCTTCCTGTTCTTGGCTGACAGGAGAAGACACCTGGTGTGGTCTTCTGCTGCTGGAGTCCATCTGCTTCTAGACTGTTGTAGATGTTGTGATTCAATGTTGCTTTTTTGCAAACCTTGGTGGGAACCAGTAGTTCTGACAGCTAGAACCAGTTAAACCAATCCTTTCTGACATAAGAGACATTTTCATCCACACACGCTGCTATTTTCTCCTTTTTGGACCAGTCCCTGTAAACCATGGAGATGGTTGTGGGCTCCGACCAGCACATCTGGTACCAACAACCAAGCTGCATCCAGAGTGACTCAGATCTCCTTCCTTCTTCATGCTGATGCTCAGTTTGAACATCACCATCACCTCGTCTAGATGCGTGAATGCAGAGCTGCTGCCATGTGATAACATCATCTAGATGTGTTAACCTTAGGTGTACCTAAAAGAGTGGCTGCTGAGAAATGACTGGGTTTACATGTTGGAAGACAAAAAGGATGGATTATTTTTAACTATTTTTTTATATATATATAAGTAACAAGTTATTGTGGACCCCCATATTTCTACACAGTAAGTTGTGAATCTAAATGCTGACTCAGTGTACATCTGTTCTCTTCTGAGCTCAGCTGTACAGCCTGAAAATGCTTTGTCACTGATACACACACACACACACTAAAATCTATTTTATGTCACTCTGACCCAACCCTATGAGCTCACATAGCATCTAAATGATCTCCCATCACATTCTGCTGCACCATCTTCTGTTTTGGGCTCTCAGTACATTTCAGATGTTTTTAAACCACCAGCAGAAGTAAACATGGACGACTCACCTTTATTTTGGGGGTGTTTCGAAGTGAAACCATGAATAAACACCTGAAAATAATAATCTAAAATACTTTTTTAACTTTGAGTCAGGAGAATGTCCAAGTTGCGTTCAAGACACAGCTCTAAACTGTTAACATGAAGTACACAAGGGGCTGCAAAAATGAATTTTTTTTATAATTAAAGATTCAATTTTAAATGAATGTTAGGGGAGGATATAATCTGTGTTCCTCTGTGTTTTCACACAGTAGACAGTTCAAATCACTCATCGGCTCCCATGTTGTTATAAGTAATTATATTGTTCACGCGTGTTTTTCTAACACCTATAGCAACACTGAAAGGAGAGTAAAAACCAAAGCAAGAACATGTTTCAGGTTAATGTTGCATTAAGAAACAAAGTAAATGTTCTGTAATCATTCTAAGCCTTCTGCTGGCAGAAGTGGAACCTTAAGACAACGTGTCAGATTTAAATTGATGATGGTGTCATTGATCTTCAGTGACAGCGACGGGGCACCACAGGCTACACCCCACCTATCACTTTATGCCTCTGAGCAAGAGACCACAGATTCACCTGGGTGTTTTCACCTCCACTAATCACCGTGGCAACATTCTCATTAAGTGAAGCTTAATGGCTGTGGTGAACCTGATCTTCACAGCATCAGAAACACAACAGACCGTCTGCTTCAGTCAGCTTCAGCTGGAACCTGCCCCAGCCTGCACGTCTAATACTGTCTTTAACGAGCTGCTAATCCAGGTCTGCAGTGATGATGAAACACTCGTGTGTGTGTGTGTGTGTGTGGGGGGGGGTATTATTGAGAAGATGATAAAACAAGAATATCTATTAGAAAACTCTGTTCCTGATTAATTGTAGGGACATTTTCTGGGCGGTGGTGTGTTTAGTTAGGATTTTTTTATTTCACACCTGACAGACAGATGAGATACAGTGTTTATTGAACACTGCCTTGTGTGAGTGTGTTCATGAGAACTAGACCTATTACACATGCTTATTTCTGAACAGTAAATGCAATATAAGTAGTTCATTTATCAGGATAGAAAGTGATGCCCCGACTTTTTTCCTGAGGGAGTCAGCGGAGTCGTCTCTCAGCTCATCAATATGCCTGAAATGCAGCTTTAATAATTCACAGCCTACAGTCAAAGTTGGCTAGCAGCAAGCATCTGGGTTTCCTACCTGCTCTTAATGTAACTGTTAGCTTTTCCTTTTTAATTAGATGGATCACAGCAGGTTCTTTCAATGTGTTTGGCTGCAGGACTATAGAAACATTTAAATTTACACAGGCTGTAGACAGGGTGTGTGTGTGTGTGTGTGTGGGGGGGGGTGTTGTTAAAGGCATTAACAGAGCAATCTATTTAAACGCTTGTGACTTTGCATGTATGTGTAAATTTTCAACTGAAGAGTCCAAAGTATCTCATTCTTAATGCAGGAATGAGTGATTTTCATTTGAGAGACCTTCATTATTACAGAAATAACAATGTAAAAGTTTGGTTCCTTGCACTTTTCCACCTGAAAACAAAAGAATCTGAAACTTAATGTCAGAGGAGGTTTATTAGTTCATGCTAAAATTACACATTCAAAAGCAGAGATGCTGCGTCACGGCTTCAGGGTGATCGCATTTCAGATGTTTGTTCACAGCTGTGGAAAGGTTTGCACAGTCCTAATTCAGCTATTCTCCTATTCTTCTGAAAATCTCTGTATTTTTTAAACATTATTTTTCTCCTCCTCTGGTCATCTTTGCTAGTAGGGCAGTATGCAGACAATAATTATAAACAATACTGACCCCAGAGGTCATAATGTGCATTGCAGTTATAAAAAACAATATGTTGCTCTTTTATGTGGACAACAGCTGACTATTGAGGGCTTTGTTGATGATTTGTAGACAAAAAAAGGGTGTAAATGAGTTTTTTGTAGTTGACTTTATTTATTATGTTGACTAATTGTTGGAGCCCCAGTAAAACGAGCTTAAAAACATAGGGTCAATAGATCCTTAAAGGATCAATAAGTAAGAAATTTACAGTGAAATGAGCACAAAACAGTCTAATTTCTCAATCATATTGAAGCAGATTTCCTTCTCAGACAGCTGGGGGTTGTCAGTTTTTCTTGTTTCAAAAAACAAACAAAAAACCAACAAAAGAGAGACGTATACTGTTTACATTCTGTGAGTTTTTGAGGTTGCCATGTCTCCGGCAAGCTAACGCAGCAGTGCATTCCTTTGTACTTCAACACCGGCAGACAAAACACTCCAGAGTTGTTTAAAGAACTGAAGCCAGTAAACAGGAGCGACCCTGAAGTTATTTCTTGTTCCCCTAAGAAGCCACGGCATCCTTTTTGTTTTACTCTAATATCGTGTAAAGAAGGCTAGAGGCTAATGTTGAGCTAACAATGCTAATGGTGAATTAGAAGCAAATAGTCGGCTCTAAAAATATCTCAAGCGACTTTTTCAATTACCAACAATTCAATGGTTATTGTGTATGACTCATTTATTTGTCATCTAGAATCTTCTGGCGCTGATCCATAACTGGCAACAGCCATAAAACTCAGAACGGCAAAGTAATTTTATTGCTTAGAATACGGACTACAGTAACCTAATTTGACCACAGGATGTCATTCTTACATATTGCACCTTTAAACATGTTCTGGTTTTTGACAGGATGTTTGCATTTAAATCAAGAAGAAACAAGTTAGCAGAATTTATAAGAAAATGATTTAAAAGTATTAAAAGGTGCAAACAGTGTGCAGACCTAACAAGCCCCGCCCCTTTGACCTCTGTATTATGTTTACAGTCAAAGGCCTGTTTGCCTGCTGCCCTGACACAAAAGCTGCCTGTGCTCATATGTTTTGTGCACGCATGCATGAACCAATGTCCTTCCAGGCATTTTCACCATAAATATTCATGAAACAACTCGAGTAAAAAAGCAAAGCGAGCTGCTCCGCAGCTGCCGGCTGACGCCATGTGATATTGGACACTGGGACATTCAGTAACGCAGAACTTAATTTATGGAGTATTATTGAGCATAGCTTTAGTTAAAACTGTGATTTCCCCACATGTCCTTTGTGGCTGTTGGTCAAGGCGGTAACCATAATCCTCTGCCAGCTTCTTGTTCCTGCTGAGTGACCTTTGACCCAGGAAGCAGTCAGATTAGTGATCCACTGAAAATGTTCCTATCCCAGCATGTCACCAGGACAGCGAGTGGGTTTTGTTGAGGCGATAAGTCCTCTGAGATGACAGTGGTGGTCAGTCACAATATGAAGGGCAGCAGTGGTGGAAACTGAAGTTCTGAGTCAGCAAAATAAACTCTTTAGTGTTTTTCTTTTCTGACCTTTTGGATTCGTCAACCTTGCGTCATTCCTAATTCTCCGGGATTTCCACACTCGATTCAGGGCCAAATTCATCATGCAGACTTTTTAAAATTCAATTCTGCTAAATAGTCTAAATGTTTTCTTTTAACCTTTGTCAACATCAAAGGAATGCAGCATTCAATGAAACGGCTTTGTTTAGTGGGATACCCAGCTACATGTGTAAATGGTCTGAGGGGACTTATGCATCGTTATTGTGGTCTAGTGCTGGTCTGTAGGCTGGTGGTTTTATAAACTCTGGCCTAAGGAACTTGTTTCAGCTTTAGGGATTTAAAGAATGCCATGGCCCCTACATGTTCTCTGTAGGCTTATCTTGTTTTTAAAATATTATGTCAACACATGCTGCTCATCATTGACTTACAAACACGTTAGTAATCCACTCTCTCAGACTGGTTTCACACCAACATAGTCTGGGGGACTTGGTTTAGCTCACGTTGTCAGACACAGTTATAACAGCAGCTCGTTGGGGCACCAGCGCCCAAAACGAGCACAGATCATGCAGGAAGCATCAGTAGAAGGAAACTCAGCTCATTGATTGAAAACATAAGTCTATCTATCTTAGCTTGTTTACAACAAAAACAAACGGTTAAGCCACAAACTGCTGCTGTGTCCAGTCCTCTGAGCATATACCAGAACGCTCCTGCACCTCTTCATCACGCCACATCCACCCACGAGACAGTTTCCCTCTGCTTATTCAGATTTGTGCTAGCTGTAGTTCTCTCTTCAGGTTACTTCCTCTTTTTGGTTTACTAGGTAGACTTTTGCTGATCAAACTTTAATTTTTCACACTGGCAGTCTGTTTAAATCGAAGCCTTGTCCACTTTCCCTCTGTGGTTCATATTGTTTTTGCAGGCATGAGCGCTGTAATTCCATTACAGATGAGGAGCAAAAGAACTGTACTGAGATGGGTTGGAGGAGGTGGTCTCGGTTCGTTTATGTTGTGAACACGGTTCAACCTTGAACCGACACAAGGACCACGTGCACACTGAACGTTTGTTTAACCTGTTTTACTTCTGACTTACTTGCTGGATTCATCATAACATTTAAATCTCCACTTTGCTCATGAAACAGCAGAATTAATGCTGCTAGCAGCGTGTTTTTGTCCTGTAGACTATCATCAGTCTGTGGTGAATTTGTTGTTTTTATACAGCAGGTACTGAACTTGTTAGATTCCCAACAGAGAGGGAGGTTATAAATAAGTTTCTCTGGTATGTTTTACTGCATACAATAATAAACTGTTCATATATGCTGAGATTGTCATAAATCTTCTTAAACTCTTACAGTTAATTCTAACGAATGGTCAGGCGCTAGTTTTGTAATTAAATCATATAATACACTAAAGACAACCATTCTCTGCCTTTATCTTGTTTGTAGTAATAAATATCTCTTATTGAAACATAATTTATCACACAAGCTGTGAGATTTTTTACTGACAAAGAATCACATTTTAATGTCCTGCTGCTTTGCCTTAAAGTAATTCAGCATCTAAAATATGTGTTGTTGTTGTCAGGTGGTGAGTTTGTTTTTAACCGTAAAGTGGAGCCCTGTTCTCACACTTCTGCCTCCTGGGCTCAGATGTGCCTGTTTATTTCTGATGAGTTCACTCATCTGGACCTGGTTTCTGAACTTGCAGAAGCTAAAATTAGACTCAGAGTTGAAATGTAATGATGATGATGATGCACACTGAAGATTGGCCGCGTCTCAGGGGATGAATCGATTGGCTGATTGTTAATAGGAGTGATGTCAGCGAGCACTTTGATCGGATGTGACTCAGGAAGGATGGCGTCAGCAGCAGGGTAGCAGTGGGCTGACTTATCTCACTTTGTTCTAGTTTCTTTTTCACCTTTCATACATGTATTACTTAGATTTCTGACATTTTTAGCAATTATAAGTATTAAGGGTCCATTTTTGGATGCATCACAATGCAGACCTAAACAATGAGGAAACTGAAGAAACAGTGAGAGTGAGGTCGGGGTGTCTAATGCATTTTTCCTTCCTGGACACAGCCGAGTCTCGTTTGGTGTGCATCTCTCTCTCTCTCTCTCTCTCTCTCTCTCTCTCTCTCTCTCTCTCTCTCTCTCTCTCTGCTGCTTTAGTTTGGTGAATCGAATCATGTTAAAGATCAAATAAACATATTAGTCAAGATCTTGGCAGCCTTTGACTACTGTAATAAATATAATTCAGTGATCATTGAGTTAAATAAAAACAAGTGATTAAGGTAAAAGTGGATTTCTGTCTATACATTTTTTTTTGCTTCTTCTGATACAGAATGTTCTATTAACCTTCTATTAGAGTATTCATAGTTTTGTTTTTATTTGCTGTATTTTATACTCCAACAAATGAAATGTCATATGTGTAATGTGTGTATGTTTTTTTTATTTTTGAAGTGAGACTTTTCTTCCATGGGTAAAATAAAAGTTTTGACATACTTTTTGTGTTCACCAGATGCAGGGAAAGGTGTGTCCCCATAAACCACTCAAAAGTCAGTGGTTTCATAAACCATGAAACGGTGTGCGTGCATGCGTGCGCATGAACTACATGCACGTGCTTGTGTGCATGTAGTTCACTTTTCCTCAGGCATTCATTGTAATCGTAGTAATGAGATGACAAGTGGGATAGGGTCTCACAAAACCTGTGTGTGCGCGCGTGTGTGTGTGTTACTAGGTTCAGTCTATGTGTCTATAGAACAGTCTCCATGGATGTTGTCTTCGGTCCTGTTTGCGCTGCTCATGGATAAGATCTCAGGATGGATCTATGGAGAGGTCTGGTCAGGATCTCATCTCTGCTTCATGCAGATAATTTGTTTCTGTATAGGCTTCTTCAGCTATAAAATGATAAAACGGTTTTAAAAAATCAATTTACTGATGAGCTGCACTTCTTATTAACATTGATCATGTTTACTTGTGTTAAATTAAATATGATGAAATTTTGACCTTTTATTAACTATTTTTCACATTTGACTTTCAGCAATATTTTCACACATTAAGCATTTAGTATTTTAGATGTATTATTGGAAACCAAAAACAGTATTATGGCAAATTATTTGTCCAGTTTCAATTAAATTAAATGTGAAAATAGCTTATATTGAAGGTTTTGACTCTAAATAAAAAATTTTTGCTGCTTGCATGACCATTCAGTCATCAGAAAGCTGCATCCAGACGAAAAAAGCCCCAGATTATGTAACATTTTGAGAGGAGGGGGGGGGATCATGAGAGTTTTTTTAGTGTAAATGTGCCAGATGATCAATTCTCCAAAATTCCCTTCCTAATCCTCCCCACCTCTAGCCCTTTCTTTATTCTCTCTTATCTTTTCTCCAAGGCTGTAAATGCCAAAATAGATTAATGTTTTGAGCGATTATTACATAAAGTGTTTGAGTTTTCCTTTGGGGGCCTTGATTTCTGCTCCCATGAATTTGAATGGACATGTTTGCATTGATAGTTAACATTACAGCTGGCATGAAAATCTTTATACAAACCTGGAAAACGACCTGTGATCTTGTGTTTGAGAACTTTGAAGAGGAATGATTGTGTTAAAGTGCCTGAATGTGTACATTAGTCACAAAGAAACAACCTTGGTGGTGTCGTTATGCATCGCTCTAGCAGGAGGCTTACCACTCTTTAGTCACCACAGTAACCCAAAAGAAAATAGTGTTTTGGGTTGAATCACAAGTAAAACCATCCAGGTGGTGATTAAAGCTGAAGTCAGTCAGTTCTACAAACAAAAGTTTGGCCAGATGAGCCTCAGACCTTCTCTATCTCACAGCTGTTGCGCTGAGATGTTTGAAGTTCTCTTAAGTTCATAAACACCTGAAAAATTATCAAAAGCTCAGGACATTGTTGGAAAAATTACTTTGAGATACTCTAACCACATCCAATGATATAAAGCAAGTTAGAAAAAGCTATGTTGCTTTGATGTAGAAGATTTATAGCTGATTATGTAAAGCCTAAAGTGTCCAGAGTTACATTTTAAGGAGACTCCAGATACCTGAGCTGTTTAATGGTGACTAAAACCAAGACCTATTTAGAATGAGAACCATATTAATAGTTTTGTAACATTGAGCCACAACAACTGATCACATGAAGAAAACATGGAGATGTTGATGCTATAAAAGCAGAGAAGAGCTGCTTATGGGGCTTAGATGTCTGAACGGCGAGTCAGTAAATTATGGTGCTAAGAAATAGAACCTTGTTGAAAAATATTGCTGGTTTCCTTTGCTTTCTTCACCTTTTCCTTGTGTTTTATTCTGATTGACCTAAATGAAGGACACTGAGGCGGTTTTGCTGTGATATTCAGGATCAGACAAACTCAATCTTCTGGTTACCTTTTTAGGAACCACAGACCCAGAAAAATGAGCAATAACCCATGAACTTGTTACCCGCACTGTAATCAGCCACAAGTGCCTCCATTATAACTCTGGATTAAATTTCTCTGAAGAGTTTTGGAAAGGTGGCCAAGGGGATTAAACCCGATTTAATCCTGTTGTGCCTTAAACCATCGTACCGAATCACTGACTGCTCCGACAAACTAAACCCTCTGATGGTAAATACCATCAGTCATATGGGAACAATATAGTTTATTGTGCTTTATTTTACTACATCACTGTAATCCATGTTCAGCTGTGATCTTAGGAGCTACCATTGAAACAACGTCTTTTATTGTGCTCTTTTTGAATATTACATGGATCGGGTCATTGAGGGCCGCTATCCAGCATGTTTTAGTTGTTTTCTCTGCTCCAACACACCTGATTCAATGGTTGAATCACCTGTTCTGCATTTCTCCAGCCTGTTAATAACCTGCTGATTAAAATCAGGTGTGTTATAAATTTTAGGTTTTAGAGGGAAACAACTAAACATGCTGGATAGGGCTCTGAAGGACCTGGATTGGACACCACTGACGCAGATTTTAGTTGTGAGATAGAGACAGGGAGACGAGATAAGACAGATGAGATGTGACGGAGAGACAAAGATTTAGAGAGTTAGACAGAGAAAGGGAGAGAGAGACAATATGAGAGAGACACAGGTAGACCTAGAGAGAGAGACGTGGTGCAGCTCTGCCAGCGTCCAAACTGGGACCCACTTAGCTACCGGTAATACTGATCCATGTCTTGCTTTGGTTGCACATGGACCAGACACTCCTTAAAAGTCACTCTTGTCAGACACTTTGGGGGACATGATCCAAGTCCACAAAACACATTAACTGGATGACCAAATGTTTGATCTTCATTGTGCAACAACCTGAGCAGGCAGGCTCTTCAGGTGTGCGTCTCCTGCAGCCTGCATGCTGTCATCAGGGCAGTAATCCTAGTAAGTATCTGCTGAATAGCTCTTATCTACAGTCACGCGGTGAGTCTGTGCTACTGTGGATTAAACAAGTCTACTATTCTTTTGTTTTCTTTACACTCGTCTGTCTCAGACTCAGAGAGATGCTTCACTTCAGGCCCATTCATTACTCTTAAAGACGAGCCATAAAAACTCATTCAGATTACATTTTAGTTTTTTAATCTCTTATGTAAATCCATTACTCTTTATTAATCAGTTACATTTTATTTCAACTGCAAACTTCCCTCTTTGTCAAACTAGCACAAAACCCTGTGTTTTCTGCCCAGATGAGCTCTAACTCTGGTTGTGGAGGAAATGATAACATGAACGTGTGTGTTTATTTGAGTAAAAGCAAACAGAGCTGTTCCTTAATGAAATCCAGGGTGGAGCTGTTTGCTCAGAGCTCACTTCTCACTTTGCCTTGGATCTGAACACTGAGAGCTCTGTGTATGGGAGTGTGCTGGCACTGCATGGTTTCCACATGCATAAACACACACACACACACACACAGACATAGAAGCAACGCTCATCTCTTGTACTGAAGTGTCACCCTCGTTAAAATAGCTCCACTTTTACCAGGACAGTCGTAATTGTCTCTTTTTTTACTCCGACAAATCTTCTATTAAGTCGTCCACACAAGATTTCTATCCGTGTCCAAATGGGACAAAAGTTATTCCTATAAATGCTGAAGTGTTCTGTACACACATCTGCTCATGTCACTGATTTTGTACATACTTGCTAGACTGCACTATACGCTTGTCTGTTTGTTGTCATATCTGTAACGATACGTAATGTTTGATGACATCATCTGTCCTGATCTTATTAAGTATCTATCACGATCTGAATTATCTGTGATTCATGCTACTGGGAGCTGCTTCTGCACATGAACAAACTGTAGAATTAGGACAGGGACTTTGTTTGTTCATCAGTGGAAATGACCACGGTACTGTTAAGTGTTTTCACAACATGGCTGTTGGTAGTTCTAGAAATAGATTTAGATCAGGAACGAGTCAAGCCAAGGTTGTATGTTTTATTTTGTCCTGTCTTACGTTTCACTAGCTTACTTTACGTAAACCTTTTCAATAATCTGTGAACTGTCAGAATAAACGAGACATTCAGACATTATATTTGCTGCTTGTGTGTGTGTGTGTGTGTGTGTGTGTGTGTGTGTGTGTGTGTGTGTGTGTGCGTGTGTGCGTGCATGCATGCACCTCTGCAGATATTGGTTTAGAAATGGACAAAGACCTAAAGAACCTCGATGGTGGATCAAACAGATAAAACAAGGCCTCTGATTGGCTGAGATTTAAATACAACAGATGTTAACAGCAGTTATTGATCCTCTTTCACATCTATCTGTGGTTTATGGATTTCTTTATACTAAAGATTGCCTAAAAAGCATGTGCCTTCATGGAGTTTATTCATTTTAAAAGATAAACATTTCTTTTTTTAATTTTCTGTACAGTTCAACATTTGGAGATACCAGGTTTTTGCCCGACAGCGATGAAATTCTGACAATTTGATGTGGTCAAATCTAACTATAAAATAACATTTTTGCAGAAATTCCCATTTTACAGCAAAATGTTTCTGATTAAATAAATGTTCTAAAATACTAATGAACATGCCCAGGACAAAACTGAACTTATAACCTGAAAAACTCAAATAAGGGCAAAAAACCCTCTAATAATATATTTTTTTAAAGTTTTCAGTAAAGGAAGCACAAACTCATCATTTCTCCTTTAAAATATATAATAAATAAAACTGCAGTTTAAATGATTTATAGCCTTTTAAAACACAAAAATGTTCTTAATGAGATGTGATCATTATTTTATTTCATTTAATCGTAGAAGTGGTGTTTACCAAATTTATCAAGTGTCTTTTTGTCTGTCTGTTTATCAGGATCCGTCCTCAGCTGGCCAAAGAAAAGATCGAGGGTTGTCACATCTGCACGTATGTGATGCCTGGAGAGCCTCAGGTGGTCCTCGGTAAGGACAAGGCCTTCACCTTTGACTTTGTCTTCGATATGGACACTCAGCAGGACTCCATCTACACCCACTGCACCGAGAGACTCATCGAGGGCTGCTTCGAGGGCTACAACGCTACCATCTTTGCATACGGGCAGGTTGGTAGCACGCCTGTCTACATTTTTTTAACTTGGCATTTGTTTTATATCAACAACCTGGCATGGCATGAATACTTCTCATGCATTCACATTCAGTGACGTCTGGAGATTTTTATTGCTCAAGGTGATGGAGCTGCTTCAGGAATCCTAATATTCTTGTCAATGTTTGATATGAGCTGATGCCTGAGTTTCTCACCAGCTCTGTCGGTGAAGCTGACGTGTTCCAGCCTGCTCTCACCACCGCGGCTCTGAGAGACGCAGAAGGGAGTTTGTTGCTCCGTCACAGGGAAGTGAGAACAACCTCATCTCATACCAGAGTGGAAGTAAATCGTGTAGTGACGAGAGATCCTAGAGACATTTCAGTATAAAAACAAAATTACAACATGCATATAGAATTCACAACCTTTGCTCAACACCTACTGAAGCCCCTCTGGCAGCAGCACGATGCTCAGCACACGGACGTTTCTCTCACTTTTCTTTGTAGAACCTCTCAAGCTCCATCAGGTTTGATGTGGAGCCATATTTTTCTCCAGAGGTGTTCGATCAGGTTCAAGTCTGGCCTCTGGCTGAAGTCACTCCTTTGTTATCTTGGCTGTGTGCTTTTGGGTTGTTGTTTTGTTTGTTTAAGGATGAACCTTCGCCCCAGACCACTCTGGAGCAGGTTTTTAAAGATGTTTCTGCACATTGCTGCTGTCATGCTTCCCTCAACCCTGACTAGACTCCCAGTTCCTGTATCTCTACAACATGATGCTGCCGCCACCATGCTTCACTGTAGGAGCAGTACTAACCAGGTGATGAGTGGTTCCTGGTTCCTTCATACGTGATTCTTCAGGCCAAAGTGTTCAATCTTTGTTTCGTCAGACCAGAGAATTTCTCTTATAGTCTGAGAGTCCTCTAGGTGCATTTTGGTAAACTGCAGAGCTTCCACATTACCATACAGGCCTGGTTAGTGTTGTCCTGCAGAAATGGCTGTCCTTCTGGAAGCTTCTCCTCTCTCACCACAGAGCATGTTGGAGTTGAACACCAGATTCATGGTCACCTCCCAGACTAAAGCCACTTCCACATCTGAGTCAGTACGGTCAGGGCTGGGTGGCGTCGTTTCGGGCTCGTACGGGCGGTTTTTGTTCACCCGGACTTCTCAGGAATGCAGAAATCTCTGCCCATATGGGCGGCGCAAAAGACATTCGGAAAAGTCTGTGGTGTCCTTAATAAGATAAACAAAGGCGGGCGTGAGCTGCATTGCTTTTGGAGACTCTAAACCACATTATTTTATTAACTTGCTTCCTGTTCTCTCACTGATGCAGCTGTGTGTGTCCTCATAACACTCTGTCCTCCACCTCTGCAGCTGAAGCTAAAAGTAAACAAAGGTGTTTGTGAACTGTGGAGCTCACGGCTGCCTTTTCCTCCTCTCTCTTCCCACTGAGCAACAGTCTGCCACCGCGCTGGAGCGGGGAGCTCCGTGCTGCAGACAGAGAGATGTTTACTCCACAGCCTCCAGAATGATGATGAATCGTGCATGAGGGAATCCCCCGCTGGCTGATTCTACCCGCTAATTGGATGCGTGAATTTCAGCCGGCCAATCACTCTGTAGTGTCACGTCGATCCTAGTCGGACCGCCGAGGAAGAGGTCTGAAAAAGAGTCACCTCAGAACAAAAAACGCACATATTACCCAGATGTGAAACCAAATAAGCTACCCAGCCCGGCCAGTACTGACCCAGATGTGGAAGCGGCTAAAGGCCTTTCTAGCCAGATCACTCTGACTGGTGGTTCTAGACTTCTTCCATTGAGAGATGATGGACACCACTGTGCTTATTGGGACCTTCCATTCTGCAGAGATGCATCTGTCACCTCAATACAGTCCTGCCTTAAGGTCTGCAGAGAATTATTTAGACTTCATGGCCTTGTCTGTGCTCTAGTAACTATGGAACCTTACTTAGAAAAACCCTATTTCTTTATCATCTAGGGGAAAAAACAAAGAGTAATTTTTTGGCAAACGTCCTTTTCCAAACACATGTTGTTTTATTTTGAAGGCCTGCATGTAGTTTACTCTTTAAGGAAACCAACAGCAGACTGGGTAAAGCGATCTCTGGGTTATGAAACTATGATGATGTTTTGGTGCTCTGGAATAACGGATAGCATATGTGCTGACATTTCCATCAACTCTTCTGCTGTTTTTCTTCACTAGTTGATTTACTTTGCTATATTTATTTTATTCAAATGAGACCTATTAATGAATTAAACAGAAATTATTATGCATCAGATAAAACTGAGCAAGGTTTAAAGAGAAATACTTGTTTTCTGTTTTTTTTTTTCTGTCTGCAGCCGAATCTTTAACTGGAAAACAACATAAAAGGTGGCAGGGGTGCATTTTTATTGAGTCCATCTTTAAAAAGAAACAAAAACCTTTTTCTAGTTGAACCTCTTCACCTCCTCATGCACTCGTCTTCTCTCTGTTCATTATTCTCCCCTCACACTGATTCCTGTCAGAGCCTTTCACAGGCCACAGCAGAGACATCCACACAAAAAGTCTTAGGTGTGGTCTTCTAGATTCAAACACAAACGCACCATCTTCTACCACACATACACACTCATCCTGTCAGGGGGTTGCATTCCTCTTTTTGTCGCCATGGTGATCTTGTGACCAAAGAACCCCTAACTCTTCCTCTAAAAGGCCCAAGCAGCTCGGATCAAGAAAAGAAGGGGGTTTGGAGTATTGTGAGACAGAAACAGTAAAACGTCTCTTGGTTTGTCTCCAGACAGGTTCAGGGAAGACGTACACCATGGGAACCGGCTTTGACGTCAACATCGGGGAGGAAGAGTTGGGAATCATTCCTCGAGCCGTCAACCACCTGTTCAGAGGGATCGAGGAGCGCAGGCAGGCCGCCACTGAGCAGGGCAGGCCTGTTCCTGAGTTCAAGATCAACGCGCAGTTTCTGGAGGTACACACACACACACACGCACACACACACACACACACACACACACACACACACACACACACACACACACACACACACACAAGCAGATCAAAGTGGCTCTGCTTAACAGGATTTAAATTAAAACAATTTCATGGCACATTTTGAACTCCAAACCCAAGGAGGTGAGACCACTTATGGTCCATTAGTCAGACAAGGCGAGAACATGCTGACAGCGAAAGGTCAAAGGTCTCCTGACGGTGCCCCGCTCCTATTAAACTGCCATTAGTTTGTGTTTTAACCCAGCAGCTGGTAAGGAAGCAGCTGAGTGGAGAGGAAATGACAAATGACAGCACCGGGTTTTTTTCTGTGTTTTTCATTCCTACAGCTGTACAACGAGGAGGTGTTGGACTTGTTTGACACGACTCGGGACCTGGAGACCAGGAGGCAGAAATCAAACATAAAAATCCATGAGGATGCCACAGGGGGCATCTACACGGTGGGGGTCACCACCCGCACCGTCAACTCTGCTGCTGAGGTCAGCCTTTACCATCAAAATCACAACTTTACACTGAAAATCTGGAGCTTTCAGCGCAGGAGTGGAAATGATGAGTGTAAAAAACTAAATCTCACTTTTTGCTTCCAAGAACTGGAGTAGATTTTAATTTGCACCCTTTATGCATCTGTTACACCCTCCATCCTTTCCTGTGAGGATGAAACCTGTGACTGTGATGCGAGAATACACACTCTGTCGTCAACAGTCTGTCCCATCCGTGTCTCCTCTAATAGATGATGCAATGTCTGAAGCTCGGTGCGCTGTCTCGCACCACAGCCAGCACCCAAATGAACGTCCAGAGTTCACGCTCGCACGCCATCTTCACCATCCACCTCTGCCAAGTCCGAGTCTGCTCCGCTGATAACAACGTAGGTCCGATAGGAGAAGGTCTTCAACAATAACTGCCAACAAGTGTTTGCAATTTGTTGTGTTGTTTTCTCATCCAGGATAATGTCACTGATAACCGCCTGGCGACCGATTCAGAGATCAATGAGTTTGAGACGCTGACAGCGAAGTTCCACTTTGTGGACCTGGCTGGTTCTGAAAGACTGAAGAGAACAGGAGCTACAGGAGACCGAGCTAAAGAGGGCATCTCCATCAACTGTGGACTGGTGAGGACTTTTAAAACACATTTCTTTAGTGGATCAATAGTGCCTCCTGGTGGCCAGATTAGGAATTTACACTTGTTTCATGTTTTCTGAAAACTTCTGTGATTTTTTGTTGTTGTTGTTGTTTTAATTTTCTGTTTTATAGTCCTGACATGTTGTTTTTTTTATCTCATCCTGTTTTACCTCAGCTGGCGCTGGGAAATGTCATCAGTGCCCTGGGAGACCGGAGTAGGCGCTCCACGCACGTGCCCTACAGGGACTCTAAACTCACACGGCTGTTACAGGACTCGCTGGGTGGCAACAGGTCTGTGGGGCTGAGACAAACACGCTGAAAATGTGGATGATTTAAGTCATCTTTAGTGTAAAAATAGACTGTGGATGGTTCTTTAAAGTCATACTATGCAACTTTTTCATATTTTTAAATCATTTTCTTGATAAAATGACCCTTTACAGGGTTAATGAAATGTCACTCAGACCCTCACCGCCCTCTGTGGCCAGAATTTTGCACTTTCAACTTCAGAGTGCCGGTCCGGTCCCTGTTAGACTTAGTAAATGGAGCTGACATGCCTGGTGCTGCAGTGTTAAAAAGACGAACACAGTGAGGAGATAAGTTTCACTTTTGCTTTCACTAACGGACACTAGGGGGTGCTAAAAGCCAAAACGGCATAGTATCCCTTTAAACTGTTGATGAAGTTACGTATTCAGGTGGAAGAGTACGACTAAGTCAGGTAAAAGAAAGAAAATAAAAAATGTTCTTTGTTTTTTAACAGAAAGTAACTCTCAAAAGCAGAATCATAAAAACTATTTAATTCTTTCATTATCTAGTCAAAGTTTAAAATCCTGTCCATTTTTGTGTGTTTCATGTGTCCCGTCTCCAGTCAAACCATGATGATCGCCTGTATCAGTCCGTCAGACCGGGACTTCATGGAGACCCTGAACACGCTGAAGTATGCCAACCGGGCCCGAAACATCAAGAACAAGGTGATGGTGAACCAGGACAGAGCCAGCCAGCAGATCAGCGCCCTGAGGACGGAGATAGCTCGGCTGCAGATGGAGCTGATGGAGTACCGGACGGTGAGAGGGAGAGAGTTCTTCCACATGGAGCAAAATGGACTTCATGATGCTAAATCTAGTCTGTGACTCTCAGGGCAAACGCGTGGTTGGTGAAGATGGCGTAGAGGGCATCAACGACCTGGTTCATGAGAACTCGATGTTACAGATGGAGAACAACAACCTGAGAGTGAGGGTGAAGGCCATGCAGGAGACCATCGATGCCCAGAGGAGCAGACTGACACAGGTCCTCAGTGACCAGGCCAACCAGGCTCTAGCTAAAGCTGGTGGGTCTACTCAGTCTGGGGTTTGTTCCTAGATGCACTTCAGTGGTTTTAGATCCAAATCTGAAGTTCTTCTTCTTGTAGGTGAAAGCAGTGAAGAGATCGGGAACATGATTCAGAACTACATCAAAGAAATCGAAGAGCTCAGGTGACTATGCAGTCTGTGGTTTTAAAAACACATTTGTTACTAATTCAGTCCATGATTTTATACATAAAGTAGAAGAAAAGAAACCAGTGAGAGCCGCATGGAGGAGAAATAAATGAATATGTTCTTGTCTTCTTGCATTTTGTCAGAGCTAAGCTCTTTGAGAGCGAGGCGGTGAATGAGAACTTGAGGAAGAACCTGTCCCGGGCCTCTACTCGCTCCTCGCTGTACGGCGGCCCCGCCTCCTCAGCCATCTTCGCTCCAGAGAAGGAGGCCAGCGACGTCATCGAGATGGCCAAGAAAAACCTGGAGAAGCTCAAGAAGATGGAGAAGAAGAAGAAGAAGAGGTGGAGAGCTTGATTCTTTTATTTCTATGAATGAGAACCATGTCTGCCGTCATCAGGGACCGTTTGAACAGATTTAGAGCTGCAGAGTTCTGACAGGAGACCTTTTACATCACATCATCGTTTTCTAAGTGTCAGAGTCTGACGTGGTCTCTCTCACTGCCCTGTCTTATCCCTCTATCCCTCTGCTGTTCTAAAACTTCCTGTTCTCGTCCCACACTCTGTTGCCTGTCTGCTCCATCGACCCCCACCCCTCACACCATCCCCGTTCTCATCTGAAGACTGAGGCGATTTGAGGAGGATCAGGACCACGAGGCTGAGCCCTGCAGGTTTGCTGCATCCCATCCAGAAAAGACAGAATCCGATTCCGGATGGGATCTCCTTTTTAGATTAATGACCCAGATCTTCCTCTTTGAGTTCCCTAAATGAACTGATACTAACCCGTTCTGCACTTGCAGGTTGTTTTCCCTCCTGAAATGAAGCTGATGTCCTCTGTCCTTCTAATCCAGCTGTTTGTCATGCACACTGAGAGATCAGCTCAATTTTTTCGATCTTAAAAACTGAAATTTTGACTTTATGATGTAAAAGTTTGTTTAGTACCTGGACAGCATATCTTTGCAGTGTGTGGCAGCTTTAAGTGGGTAGTATTAACTGTCAGTCGTAATTTTTTCTCTCTCTCCAATTCACGGCGTCTTCGGTGAAATCATTCATTAATCCATACTGATCTCACATCTGTTCCTAATTTGATGAGATTCCAGTCAGTTGCATGCACCCCCACCCCCACCCCCAGCTCTCTGCCACAATCGGAACCAAAAGGTTTCCACTCCTGTTCTAGTAGCTAAACTTTATTTATCCTTATTTAGTGTCGTCAAAGAGGAAGTTCCAGACAACGATCAGGAACGAGGCAGCGAGGAGGCAGAAGGGGTAGGTATTCGTGCCAAACGGTGCAAAAACATTACATCAAAGTTTTTACAACAGGTCTTTCATATTGAGTCTGTTTAAGTATTCTACTTGAACATTAGCTCATTTGAATGGGTTTAACTTTTGAGTCGTTAAACATGACAGCTCAGTTTAACTATTACTCTACATGCAGCAATAAACCTAAAGAACTGGTTCATCAGTGGAGCTTGGCTCATATTCTCTAATGAAACGTTCACAAGTCAGGTCACAAGTCTTTCAGGTGGAAGTCTGTCTTCAAGGGACTCTTTATGGATGTTTACAGTCGTCCTGCGTCCTAACGTACGTGCTGCAGGTGTTTTTAAATTCACCTGTGAGTTTATTAGAAACTTTACTACAGTTGAATGCTTTATACCTTTTGCCTTTGTAGTTGGGTTGAAATATATATTTCTCTGAAAAAATATGGCAAAAGTTTGGTTATAAGGAATCGACTGAAAAAAAGTCCTGAAAGGAGAAAAAAATGTTTTAATTAAAAAGAACATAAAAGTCTGGCTCACTGAAACAAAGAAATGAGTGAAAACTCAAAACTTTTCATTAGTACTGCTGTGTCTCGTAAAATGATTAAAATGTTATTTTTGCATCATGTTTTTGCTTGTGGGATACATTTTTTAAAAGGCAAAAGCAACTTGTTTGCTGTTAACACAAATGTCAGGTTTTCATCTGTGTAGTCTGGTACGCCTCCTTTAGGATTTGTGTTAATCTTGAAGTATTTGCTTCCAGGAGGGCAGCGGCCATGAAGATGCTGAAGATGCAGACGGAGAAGATGAGGACTTTGACCTGGAAGCAGAAGAGACATCCGACGAGTCAGACTCAGAAGAGCTGGACGAGAAAGGTAAAAATAATGAATCCGTTTGTCAAACTTCCTCTTTTTCTTGGACGGTTTGAAGGTGAGCTTGAAGTCAGAGCTGTCTGATGTGTTTGTGTGCAGAAAACGTCCAGGCCGACCTGGCCAACATCACCTGTGAGATCGCCATCAAGCAAAAGCTGATTGATGAGCTGGAGAATAGCCAGCGGCGCCTTCACACGCTCAAACAGCAGTACGAGCAGAAGCTGATGATGCTGCAGAACAAGATCAGAGACACGCAGCTGGAGAGGGACAAAGTTCTGCACAACATGGGTACGGAGTAGCCAGATTCATGTGATAATCAGCCATCTTCTACCTAGCAGCGCTAATTATTTCTCCTTTTATCCAGGATCAGTGGGGTCGGGGACAGAAGAGAAGGCCAAGAAGATCAAGGTGGAGTATGAGAAGAAACTGAACTCCATGAATAAAGAGCTGCAGAAGCTTCAGTCGGCTCAGAAGGAGCACGCTCGCCTCCTGAAGAATCAATCACAGTACGAGAAACAGCTCAAGAAGCTCCAGCAGGATGTGATGGAGATGAAGAAAACCAAAGTAAACCCTTTTGTCATTTTTGGAACACACGCAGGATGAGCGGGTGACGTTGAGACATTATTGCTGGTGTTTTGCGTTTGTCCACCAGGTGGCACTCATGCGTCAGATGAAGGATCAACAGGAGAGGAACCGAGTCTCTGAGTGCAGGAGGAACAGAGAGATCGCCTCTCTGAAGAAGGAACAACGCAGAGCAGAGGTAAGAATTCATCAGAAACTCTAACTTGATCTTTTTAGAGGTAACTTTTTAAAAGTGACCTCCTCTATGCTTCCATCAGCACCAACTCAGGCAGCTGGAGGCCCACAAGAGACAACAGGAGCTGATCCTTCGCAGAAAGAATGAAGAGGTTAATACGACTCTCATTCAGGAAAGATAAAGAAAAGCATGGTTGAATCAGTTTTATTAACATACGTTGGTTTGAGCAGGTGACGGCTCTGAGGCGGCAGGTGAGGCCTGCATCTGGGAAGGTGAGCAGGAAAGTGAGCTCACCTGATCCTGCACAGGAACCTGCACAGGAACCCTCACAGAGAGGAAACCCTGTGAGGATGATGTCATCAGGTCCAAGTGCTTCCAATGGAACCAGGTAGGTCCTTTAGACTGTTACACACACACACACACACACACACACACACACACACAGGCTTTTAAAAGATATGATATCCTCTGCAGGAGTTCCCTACAGATAGGAAGTGTGTACCACACCAGGACAGCTCGGGCTAAATGGCAGTCCTTAGAGAGGCGTGTCAGTGACATCATCATGCAGAGGATGACCATCACCAACATGGAGACGGACATGAACAGACTGCTGAAGGTAACACGTTGATGGTTGCTCTGAGGTGTACCATTTCTCCAGTCTTCTCCTCACTTCTTGCCTTTATTTTTCCAGCAACGAGAGGAGCTGACCAGACGGAAGGAGCGGTTGTCCAGGAAGAGAGAGAAGATGGCGGTGGACGGCGTGGACGCTGACCGATCTCTGGTTTCACTGAACGAGGAGCTGGAGTCTCTGAGCGCCAACATCGACTACATCAACTACAACATCGCTGAGTGCCAGGCCAACATCATGCAGATGGAGGAGGCCAAGGTGAGAGAATATCACATTTCTTCTTATTTCCTGTTGAAAGCATTCAAAAACATTTTTTAAATAGCATCACACAAACATCTTCATCTTGATTTGCTCACTGACATTGTAGAGAGGATTGTTGATCAGTTTCAGCTGCTTTGGTTTTATCAGAGACATGTTTCAGTCTCGCTGATGCTGCCAGGTTGCTCCTCCTGATCTGGGAGGAGAACCACTCCCAGTCTGATTAGGAGCAGGCATGTGGAGGCCCTACGGAGAACGGAGGACCATTCTGAGTTTGATGCAATGAAATTTCATCAGAATTGATCAGCCTGCCTCATCATTTTTTAATTCAGCCCTCTGTACACTGATCATTTGTTCATTTATCATTATTAACATCTAGTTTGAGGTCTGACGTGTCCTCAGATCGTTCCTGAAACAATTTTTCTATCTCTGATCATCAGTAAGCAGTCTCTGAAGTTAAACCCTACAGTTCTGCACCACTACTACCACTCGCTTCTCTATACACTCCTAATTTGTCAGAAGAACAAAGGCAGAATTCCATTAATGAAACCCAAGCAGGACAGCATAACGATGCTTTCGTTTACAAATAGCTTCTGCCTGCGCTCATATTTATATATTTACGTCATTAAGTCTTTCATAAGTCTTCCTAAATTACTTTAGTGAATAATTATAACGTGTAAACAGTTCACTTACTGCTTGTGTGTGTGATGTGTTTGTCAGCCTGGCTGGCTTCGTTAATCCTTATGCTGCTGCCGATGGGACTAAACCGTCCAATCCTGGATTAACTCCTCCTAGACGCAATTATAACAGTGTTTGTTTTTCATTTTGGCATAAGTGTAAGAATAATACATGGCTTAAAGTGTTTAGAGATCTCATGTCAGGTGTTTCTATGGTTACTGAAGTATAATTACAGATATTTCATAAGTTTCAGAGGCTTTTTGAATGTTAAGTTACTGTAAGTTTTGGAGGAGTTCCTCTAGGAGGATGATTCGAGACCATTTTCTATTTGTGGGTATGTTCTATCTAAACTCTCACGGATGAGAGGCAACCCGAATCATAAATGGTTTGAAGGTGCTTTACATAAAACCGGACTGACTCACCTTTTCTTCTCCCGACCCTCGTTTGCTCCAAACAATCAGAAAGATAACTGATCAGAGAAAATGTCTGGACCCGTTACAGATGATTTTTGTGTTCTTGACACCTGAACAGCTTCCAAAAGCTTTGGTCTTTGGGAAACAGCCCTGCTGCTCTGAAGACTTCTTCACAAACGTGTGTGTCATTCTCTAAACTTACCACTACTGTAAATGATGACATTTTAAATTGGCTACATGAAGAATATAAAGATGTGACATCCATTTGTGCGCTGAAGTGGGATTTTCTTGTTGTTTGGAATGTTCTCCTGCTATCTGCACCAGACATGGTTAATTATAACATTCTGAAGTCTGATTTCTATCTGATGCTGTTTTGGATGTCACCCGAGCCTCTAAGGGGAAGGCAGGGCTTTGTCCTAGATGACTGAGTCCACACCAGCATGAGTCAGCAGATTGTTAAAACTTAGCTATCATCTTCAAGTTTAAAGCATAAAGTCTAACGTTCTTAGACAAACTTTTTTTCTTGTTAAAACATGTCTGAGTAGGTGCAGAAACATTATAACAATTAATTTTTTGTTTGCCGAAAACATGAAAAGAACAAAACATTTGAAAACAAATGTCTTTGTGTTTATGTGTAAGCTAGTGTTAACGTTGCAGTGTTGCTACTGGCTGTGACACAAACACTTGAGGGAATCTGTGTTTTTGCAGGTTTTTGTTGTTTTAATTCCATCTGTAGTTTGTAACATTAGTATTAGCCAGAAATGTGTCCATATTTTGTGAAGCGTATGGGCGATGGTGGCAGAGGGGTTAAGTGGCCGCCTTGCAATCGGAAGGTTGCAGGTTCACGTCCCGCTCAGTCTGTCGCTGTCGTTGTGTCCTTGGGCTTAACCCACCTTGCCCTCTGGTGGTGGTCGGAGGGACCGGCGGCACCTGTGCTCGGCAGCCCCGCCTCCCCCAGCGCGCCCCAGGGCAGCTGTGGCTACACTGTAGCTCATCATCACCAGCGTGTGAATGTGTGTGTGAATGGATGAATGATGCACTGTAGTGTAAAGCGCTTTGGAGTCCTCTGACTCCAAAAGGCGCTATACAAGTGTGGGTCATTTATCATTTAAAAGTTTCACCACAGTGTGTTCAAACATGATTCTCAGATGGAGTTTCCTACTGTGCCCTTCAGCTGAATTTATTTTTCTGGGTTGCAGGAGGAAGGAGACACTGTGGATGTTACTGCTGTCCTCAGCTCCTGTAACTTATCAGAAGCTCGTTTCCTTCTGGACAGTTTCATGACCATGGCCATCAGTAAGGTACCTGCTCACCCCTCTTCTCACATTTTTACACACTGTCAACATGTCGAGTCAGGTCTCTGGTTTCTTACAGAAAAATACAACAAAATCACAGACTTTACCCACATATGGTTTGTGTTCCTCAGAGAATAGGTTATATTCCACAAAAACGAGACAAAAAGAAATGTCAGAAAAATTCTGTGTTTTCTGTGAAGCACAATTCTGTCTGTCCAGTATCCTGTATGAGTCAAAACTAAGAAACAGGACGTGTTTCAGATCCTCAAATGTTCTAGTAATCAGGATGAAACACATTTGGTCAAATAGGCAACTAACGATTGATCATGAATAAGATGTAGAGGTTTTTTTCTGGAGATGATCCTTTGGTAACAACCATCTGTTTGAGCTGTGGGTGGCATTAGGGTCAGCAGACTTTTAACATTAGAAAGGTCTGAGTGAAACTTCTTCAAAATCAACCAAAATGTACCCGAACATTTATCCATTTATGAGAAACAAATAAAAAAAAGAACTAAACCTGTGGACACAAACTCAAACTGTGTGTCATTTATTCAGTCCCTATAGTCTAACACGGTGGTGGCAGCATCGTCATAAGGGAGTGTTCGTCTGTGATGGAAGTGATGGAAGTTAAAGAATGTTGAAAAAGCTTGAGATCAACATTATTACCAACGATTCTTTAATACAATAGTAAAGGATGCTGTCACAGAACAGAGACCATTAGCTAGACTAGGCTAGGCTACGCTAGGTCTCTCAACTGTCTCCAAAACATTGGTGTAGATTCTCAATCATCCACGGCATGATCCAGTTGTTCCAACTAAACCTTCATGATCAGTAAAACATTGTTTCTATTGAAACACTCTGGAGTTCCTTTAGCACTTGTTGAGGGACTAATTGTTTAATTTTACACCATTTTCGTGGAGATTTGCAGAAACCTCTGTGTTGCAGAAGCATTAAAAACAATTCTCCTCACTGCTGCGGTAGGCTAAACCCAGGACATACGCTAATGTTTGCATCAAGCACCACAACTTCCAATAAGTTGGACATTCAAGCTCATAGATAAAAAAAAACAAAGTCATAATGTGAGTCGGTGTATAAGTGTGTGGTAAAAGTGTGTAGTCAACAAATACTTTGAATCCAAAGTTCACCCTACTCTGCTTGACCTTGGTGATCATTGACCATTTATTAAAAGACCAACAGCAACCTCCCTGCAGAGACCACTGATGATCCATTGAGCACTCAAATGACCAAATGTGCTCTCTGACAGTCCAGCTACAACCAAGAGACCACTGAGAAAGCCTCAGGCCACCATGACCTTGACCTATGATCACTGAGCTCTTCTAGGGAGGCAATGTTGTCTCTGAATATATGAGGTCATTGTGGTTCTCTTCCATCAATCTCTTTACTAATGTTGGAGACAAAACTTTCTCCCTACAGAAAATACTCCAGCTTTGATACATGGTGCTCTTCTACTAGATCTCTTAGCACACCTCCAGAATCAGGCGCCCGTGGCATTTTTGCAGGAAAAGAAGGTAGAAAGAAAACAAAAGTGGTGGGTCCATTCATAGCTACCCCTTAGCTATCTATGTGCTTACAGAGCTGGCTAGTTCAACTAGCTCTTGCAAAAGGTTGTCTCTAGAATCACTAAAGTTGGTGCTGACTGGAGCGAAAGTTTACTGAGAGACCATTGAACGATCTTTGAGAAGTCACTGGATGACCTTGGAGATCATTGAGCTCTTACAGAAAGACCATTGTGCGATCACACCAACTTAAACAGTTACCCAACCAAAATTACGAAACTTAAGAGTTTCAAAGTTTCCTGGTAGCACAATTTGCCGTGCATGCACCCGTTCTCCTGGCGTGCTCGCCCAACACAGATCATTTCCATATGATCCCAGGTTTTTATTTAAACTCACTTCTGTTGTTATTTTTGGCCCGTATTTTTGGTGGCTGTGGTTTATTTTGACCTTGCTTTCCGTGCAGACATGCACATGATTAAATAAAATTCAAATTGGATTACTTTGATTAAATCAAGTCTCTGCGGAGATCAGACTAGGTTAGGTAAGGTATAATTGTTCTAATAAAGGGATGCTTCAAGGAACAAGACAAACACTACAAAGGAAGTGGTACTTGGAGCATCATGCTGTTACACAGAGGTCTTATTATATGTGCACGTTCATGTTTCAAATCCATAGATAATCCAAAAAAACACCCACTATATTTTCTGTCAGGGTCTGCAGGCGGCTCAGAAAGATTCCCAGCTGAAGGTGATGGAGGGCCGGTTGAAACAGACGGAGATCAACAACGCCACCCAGAACCAGCTGCTCTTCCACATGCTGAAGGAAAAGGCTGAGATCAACCCGGAGCTGGACGCCCTGCTGGGCAGCGCCCTGCAAGGTGGGGAAACCCACAGGGGGATCGATAACAGTCTGAGCATGCTCAATCACTTATCCAATCATCTTTTATTTCACAGAATGGCTGTGCTTTAGTTTACAGGCTGGTTTTTCCACCCCTGGTATCTGGCCTTGCTCCCAAGACAATATTCAAAACAGAAAATCTGCTTGCAAATGAAAGTGTAGCCATTGTCTCATCTGTGGGTTTGATTTTGATTTGATTTCTGTTTTTTTTTTATGTGTGTTGGTGTGAATTCAGAGTTAGGGTACCTGACAGCAGGTGAGTAACAGATGTGACCATGTTTGAGAGAGGAGGTCAACACATGCACGCTACATGATTTCCATCAAACATGCTTACAGTTCATGAAATCACATGAATAAGCTTAACAGGCTTTTAGAACTCATCTGATTATTTTATTCTGGCCATTCGGCGAGTTTCAGTTTTGACAAATTTATTCTCACAAAGAAAGCTGGGATTTTTGCCAATATTATGTTTTTTTTTCTTTTTTCTAAAGCAGAAAAAACGAAGAATTGTTCAGCATGTGTTTTAAAAATTCTAAAACAATTTAAATCTTGTAATGTGCATCCCTGTTAGACTAACCCAGGTCATATAAATCTGCCATAAAGTGCACGATGTATCCCACCGGTGACCACTAAAACCTCAGTAAAAACGCCCTCAGCAGTGTTTGTGTCGGCTTTTGTGTTTGAATCATCCTTCATCTCATAATTCTCGTTCATCCCACCCCAGATCGTCTCCTTGTGTCTAAAACTAGTTTGTGAACTCTGACCCTGTTATGAGCTGCTGAACCTGGCATCACTGTTGTGATGTTGAGCTTTCTGAATGGATGCTACCCTTTTTATAAAAAAACAAAAAAATGAACATTATGTTTGGGTAAACCACCTGAATGATTCATCAAATGTTTACTGGTGTTTTTTTTTTATTATTCTGGTGCAGAAAATGGAGAAGACAGCAGTAGTGATGAGTCTACCCCGAGTCCAGCCACCGATGGCAGGTAGGTACTACAGTGTGCCCTGAGGGTCAAAACACAAAATCACAACATAAGAAGTAGAAACAGAAATAAGGTCAAGTAAAGTAAAAATGTAAAATTTGCCAAAGTAGGTAGATAAAATAAAGAAGTCCATAAATATATTAAGTACAGCAATCAAACTATTTAGGTTGTGGAAAATAAGTCAGTTAAAGAAAGTAAAGTATAGTGGGATGTAGGTGAGTCATACAATAAATAAAGTAAGTAAAGGCGGGCGATAAAGTAAAAGTATATATTTCAGTAAGCTAAGGAAGGTAGCTAAATAGATAAAAAATAATAGGGAGTAGTAAAATAAGTGAGCCTGACTGGTGCTGTCACCTGTAGTTTGTTAGCCTGAAGGGTCCCTTTGGATAAAAGCATCTGACAAAAAATAAGTAATGCAACAATAAGTTAAGTCATGAGTAAAATGGTAAAAGTGTGTAAAGCAGCTCAAGTAAAGCAAATACAGTAAGTGTTTAATGGAAGTGATGTAATGCAACCATAAACTACACTAATGTAGTAGTTCAATTAAATAAGTAAAATATTTGTAGGCAGTAAGTAAAGGAACCAGATAAGTAGTTAAGGAAAATACGTATTTAAGTAAAACAAAGAAAAGTATGTAGAAAGTAGAAATACTTGGGGGTTGTGCACTAAAATAGAAAAAAAACAAGTAAAGTGAATGAAAAGATGTGAAGATACTAAGAAAGTGTCTTTTATAGTCAGACAACTTTATTGATCCCATTTCATTTGTAACCATCCAGTTGACATTGGTAAATAATAAATGGCCTGTGTTTACATAGTTCTACAACCCCCCAAGCCTCTTTACAACACAATCATTCACCCACGCACACACACATTCACACACTGGTGGCGATGAGCTACATTGTAGCCACGGCTGATATGGTGCTCACATACAGAATACACATATACTTAAATTACTTCACATGAAAAGAAGTTAGTATATGAAGTGAAAACCCACAGAGAATCAGAACAAGTGTGTGTAACCAGTAATCCTTGTGTTTCAGCGCTCTGTCATCAGACTTAATGAAGTTATGTGGTGAATCCAAACCCAAAAGCAAGGTAGAGTATTATTTACCGAAAACCGTTGTTCCTTTTCTGTTTTATTCTATTTTGCATAGTTTTAAGTTCAGTCGTTGCTATTTTTGGAATTAAAAACCAGTCTGTGTCTGTTCCATGAACTTGTGAATCCAGTTAATAATGTTCCAAACTGTTGGGGTCACTCAGGCTCGAAGGCGGACCACCACCCAGATGGAGCTGCTTTATGCCAGCAGTGGAGATTTGTCCTGCGACTCCCCCACCGGAGACTTCTCAGCACCTCTGCCGCCCCTCAGCGAGCGCCTGGAAGGACCGGCAGACACGCAGGGTCACTCAGCTGACCGGGAGCAAGCTGCCTCCCCGTCTGCACTGTCTGCCAGGCCAGCTGGCATGTAAGTGGCAAAGGCAACGCTTCTCTGCTCTAGACAAAAATATCAAGAAAGCTACTGAGAGAGGATGAAACCCAGTCTTGGTTTTAGAGGTGTGAGGTGTTGCATGTTTATAACTAGAACACAGTTTGATGCTTTTGATGCCCGTAGGTCTGGATCCAGGTCACCTACAGGCATGGAGAGGAAACCGCTGGAACACTCTCCACTCACCCGCAGGAGGACGCAAGAGAGAGGACCCACACCATCTCAAATCCCAGCACCAGCACAGACCCTCCCAGTAGGAACAGAAACCAAAACTAAAGGCTCCGACTACAAATCACTGTGAGTTAGGAGTAAAAAAAAAAATTGAGATATTTTTATATTTGTGTAATGTATATTTTATTATAACATGCCATACTGTATAATATATAATTTCATATATCAGGTCATATGGGATTACAGGCATGTCCAAAGTGCAGCCCAGGGACCATTTGTGGCCCTCAGAGTGATTTTGTGATTAATTTTGTCTCTTGATGTACTTTTTAACATCTTTATGATCAGATTTTTACTAATATTGGACCTACCGTATACAGAGGAGTACAAATAAAACAATATTTGTTTCATTTTGGCCCTGGTCTAGAACAGTTTGGACACCCCTGCTGTATTGTATTAAATAGTAGTGTTTAGTACCTCATGAGCCTCATCATATAGTAAAATAATAAAACACATTTTTATTTCTGTATGGTGGCGAGGACAGTAAAATGTTTAATCACAGCTACTTTTTCTTTGATGTTTGGTTCACATGTCATTTCAGCCTTTAGCAGCGGGTGGGGATTCTTGTTTGATCAGTTTTTTATTTATTTATTTATTCATTTTGAACAAGATTAAATAATACATTGAATTCACAAAGATTAGAGTTTAAAAATGCCTAATAGTCGATCCAGCTGTTTACACTAAATATACCATAACATTGCGTTCATCATTAATTTGATTTTCTCAGGTTGGAGGAATCACCTGTATTTGAAGGCCACAGGTAATCTGCATCACTTTTGATCCATTTTAACCAAATTAGTCTTTTAGACATTTCTGAAAATACAAAATAAAAAGCAGGTACTTTTAATACTCAGATTCATATTGTTTCACCTGCTAATATTTCATATAATTGTTAAATGAATGACCTCATGTATTTTGTTGTCTTCTAGAGGTGTGATCAATCCCGTAGCAGCCACCAGGAACAGTCGGGGAGCCAGAATTCAGTGTGTCCACGTTGCAGAAGGACACACCAAACCAGTTCTCTGTGTAGACGCCACAGATGACCTGCTTTTTACTGGTTCTAAAGGTAAAATGTTTCTTTGTCACTTCCTCTGAAGAAATGTTTGATAGGTTTGTTTGCCCTATTTTGGTCAAACACAAATGTTTGCCTCAGATCGTACATGCAAGGTGTGGAACCTGGTGACGGGACAGGAGATTATGTCTCTGGCTGATCATCCGAGTAGCGTCGTCTCAGTCAGGTACTGTGGTGTTTTTACAAATGGGAGTATTTAGCAACAAAATGTCAATTTCTTTTTTTATTCATTATGTCGTGTTTGTGTGTTTTAGATACACTTCCAGTCTTGTTTTCACTGTTTCCACTTCATACATCAAAGTCTGGGACATACGAGACTCCGCCAAGTGTATCCGCACGCTCACGTAAGTACATATACAAAGTAGCGGGGAGTAGGGATGCACCAGTACCGATACCAGGATCAGGTGTAGCAGTAGCTTTACACAGACTGTGCAAACACTCATCAGTACCAGCTCGTGTACAAGTCTAACATATGGCTCCTAAAGAGGTGACACGTTTCATTTAGCCATGTGTTGCTAACATCTACGCTAAAATAAGCAGGAGGGTTCTCTGCATCAAACTGTATAAACAGCTGCTTCAGAATAACACGCTGAAAATGAAAGATCCAACATTCTGGTTCTAATCACCTCTCAGAAAGTGAGATTCGCAGCAGTAGTGATATGTGCTGCTTGTACGGAAAGCTGTTACGTCACCAAGTGTACTTTGAAAGATCTACTGCAGGACGTTTTTGTGATTATCAGTTCAAAGAGTTGTTTTCCATGCTAGGTCTCGCCTAGCTTAGCTGTTTAGTGTGTTTGTTTGTATTCAAAATTATGCATTTGACATTTGTTGTTTATATTTTTCTAAACTGTTTACTGTATTATACTAACATGTCTTAGGTTATGCTCTTCCAAAGTGCGGCCCTCAAAGTGATTTTGTGAGGCCCCCAGTTGCATTTCTAATTTTTTATTTTCAGATGTACAATTATTAACATTTTTATGTTCCAATTTTTACTAAGGTATATTTTAGGCCTTTTTTGAGCTACCATGATTTACCATGAAACTGTTTTAAATGATAAATGACCCGCACTTGTATAGCGCCTTTCAGAGTCAGAGGACTCCAAAGCGCTTTACACTACAGTGCATCATTCATCCATTCACACACTTTAGCATAAATTATAATTTTGTTTATGGCATCTGTATTGGTACTTGACAGCTGAAAAAACAGTAGTACTGGTGCGTCCATAGAGCTTAGATACATTTATTGCATCCAAATAAATATATTTTTTTTCTATTTTCTTGTGGTTGTCAGATCATCGGGTCAAGTGGGCTCGGGGGACACGTGCTCCTCTTCCAGGAGTTTATCCATCCTCCCAGGAGAGAGCCAAATCAACCAAATCTCCCTCAACACCTCAGGATCCTTCTTGTATGCTGCCGCTGGCAATGCTGTACGGATGTGGGACCTCCGGAAGTACGCTAGAGTTTTAGCTATGTAAACCAGTTTTATAGCATACATTTTTAAATGACTGGTTAAGAAATACAGAAAATTCTTTTTTCAGGTTTGTCTCCACTGGGAAACTGACAGGTCATTTGGGACCTGTCTTGTGTCTAAGTGTTGAAAAGTTGGGCCATGGACAGGACGTGGTGCTCACTGGCTCCAAAGACCATCATCTTAAAGTAGGAAACTTCACACACAGAGACGTCTACCTAAATGTTAACACAAACATTAAGACATCTGGTTGTTTTGTTTTTCAGATGTTTGAGGTGGCAGAAGGTGCTCAGGGCAGCATCAGCTCCTGCCACACGTTTGATCCCACACACCAGGACAGTGTGGAGTCTCTGACTGTTTATGGAGAAGTTCTCTATAGCAGCTCCAGGGATTGTTGTATTAAGAAGTGGGACATGGCCAGTAAAAAGCTTTTACAGGTAAGGTGATATGTGCACTCAGGTTTTGACCCTGCTTTAGGATCGATCCATGCAGCAGAAGGAGCTCTAACACTTGGTTGTTGTGTTACTGAACAGTCAGTCCATGTCCAGACAGACTGGGTTAGTGCCCTGGGAGTGGTGCCAGGCTCCCCGGTGCTCCTCAGTGGGTGCAGAGGAGGTTTGCTTTGCCTTTGGCACGTCGATTCACTCGCACCCCTTGGAGAGGTCCAAGGTCACGACAGTCCCATTAACGGCCTGGCCACCAACAGCACCCAACTGTTCACTGCCTCTGAGTAAGTCAGAAGTATTCACCCAGCTCTGTGTTGTGGTACATGATGTCTGTTGTTGACCAGTGTCCTCTGTGCTCTTTGATAGTGATCGGACAGTGAAAGTTTGGGAAGCCAAGAGTCCTCTGGAGGATGGGATTTAGTAGTAAGCTGTGGATGAAGACTTGGTCGGACATCCCAAAGATGGTCAGATGGTACGATAGAGAGAATTAACCGGGAACAGTACTGATCCTTTGATGGTGCTGCGCAGGGATGTGTGTCAAGACCATCCAGTTGTATGGAGCCAGTATTTCCAGATGCATACAGCTGCTAATGATTTAGGATGCCGTAAAATGTATTGACCTGAAGTCTTTCTAAATGACTCGGGTACTGCAAGGCATTTGAAACTGAGATAAAGCAAAAATAACACATGGATTTATTGATCCCAGAGTTGCTCTTTAATTCAAAAATCATTGCACCAATCTAGAGCAAGACAACAAAAATTGACCTATGCTAAAGTTAAAGCTGCTGCAGACCACAGGGAAAAAAAATCTGGGTTGAAAAGCTAAATGTGTTGAAGGTTCCTCAGACTAGACATGAAGATTCTTTGCTCCAACCTCAGCAATAACTGTGAGTTTATCCTGTGCGTTGGTGTGTGAGTGAATGAGTTAGTCTTTACTGTACAGGTCGGTTCAGGTGTGTGTGTGTGTGCGTGTTCATGTTCTCAATAAAGGACCAAACAACTACTGAAAACTTTCAGAACTGCCAAACGTTTCAGACGAGCAAACAGCAAACGCCTCCCATCACATAACTTATTTTGTGCATTTTCTTTTCTCACTTGTACTTTTTCTCAAGTTTCCAGCGTTCCATGAGCAGCTAACTCGTATCATATTTGAACAACGATAATCCTGCAGAAGTAGAGCTCTAATTATAAAAAAATGTCCAGGTGAGAAAACAAGCTTTAACTTCTAAAGGCTCTTAAACCAACCTGTTGAACCGTTTTGTAAATGTGAGCTCATAAATATAGAAGACAGGTAAAAGTCTGCTTAAATTTCTGTATCATGTAAATTCACAAATCTTTGAAGGATTAGGAGGATCGTTCTGCATTCCTGCATAGCTAGTTTAGTTAGCTGTTGGCATGACCGGTACACCCTAAAATTCTGTTATGTTTATTCACATTACCAGAGTTTTTTAATGCATTTAAGGCTGTTGCAACTTAAGAACATTTAAAACTTGATAAATGTGCTAACTAGCTTTAACTGGCTAGCTTGCAGTTCTGTCTTAACCCCAGAATGATCTTGAAATGCTATTTGGCTACGTGTGTTGTGTTTTCTGTTTGGTTTGTTTTTCATTCATATTAGATGAGATGAAATGTATTTTATTGATCCCAGGGTTGGGAATCATTGAGACTGCTTACCAGCAAACAGCTTGGTAATGTTAAATTATTTAGTTTAAAAGTATCTGAGGTGATTAGATGTATTATTTAAAGGCTGATCGGACATATGGAGTCGTGTTAATTTACTAACCTTTGAAGGATGACGTTGAACCACTGAGGCTAGTTTTTTGCTTAATGAACGTGATGCCACAAACTGATTTGATTAAAAAAGTTGCATTGAGGAAATGTGCTAACTAGCTTAACTTGCTATCTATGTGTAGGCTACATTGTTGTACTTATTTTTCTTTAATACTTTTTTATTTGAAGATCAACACACTGGTGGAAAAGTCAAATGATAATTGGTTAAAACAGGTCATGATGCAGATTTCTCAGTATGTTCTGAACTTTATTAAAGAGTTGTTATTTTCAGATATTGTTCATGTTGAAAGTTTTTTATTTTGTCGGTACTGTTGCCTTTGGCTTGTTTTCAGGTTCTGCTTGTTGTCTTTCTGTAAACTTTTGATGAATTTTGGTCCTGCAGCATTTGCATTTCTCGAGAGGATGTTAGTAATCTGAATAATGTGAAATAGTGATTTATGTTGGTGAAATCGTGCACCTTTGAGCTTCTGAGTCAGGATCAGACGCTGTGTGAGACGCAGTCTTCGTGGAAGCTTGTGTTTATGTTTCTCCAACCAAACGATGTGACGAGTTCTGGAGTTCAGCTGCACAGATGCTCTGCTAAAAGCATCAGGTCTTTGTCTCATATCCCACTATTTATTTGTTTTGTAGATTTGTGAATTGTTTGATGTGAGTTGCTGTAAATGTATTTTTTCTATTGCCTCTTATGTTATAGATAATGGTTTGCACAGAATTTATGCAATGGACTTTTCTATGATTTGAGTTGTTATCAGTGCCTGTAATAAATCCTAAATTTTATTTTTTTAAATCACACCTTAATTGTTGTGAATCGTCCCTATTTAAAAACATTGAGTAAACAGTTTCTAATTCCAGATTTTTCATTAGATTTAATAAAACAGCAGCTGATCTTTTTTTTTGGAAATCAGCTCTCTTACAAAAAACCTCAATTTATTTTTCTTTCCATGTGACTTTCTAATTCTTTAAAAGTCTAAATGTAAAAGGACATTTTTGTTAGCTGTATTTGTAATAATTTTTCTCTTGTGTAAATATGTTTTTTTCTTCCTGAACCGCTTTTGCACATTTTGATGTGATGCAAACTGCAGCGTGTAAATAAACTGTCAATAAAGATTGATTTATGAAAGTGTAATTTGTGAGAAGAGGTGAGAAATTTCCCCTGAAGACATAAATGAATCTGAATAGTGACAGAAGGATCAATATTTAATGGTCACCTGTACTAAAAGTGGCTCAGTGGTAATCGGGCTGGGAGAAGAGCATTGACTCTTTTATTACTCCTAACCTAGCTAAAGATGCGTCTTACAGCCTGGTTTTGACAGGAAGACCCAAACAAATCCCCACATATCTCCTGTAAATGTGCATTTGATTGAGTTTTTACTGAAGAATTAAACAAACGACTCTAGGATTGAACACCAGGACGTTTAATTGAACAATCCTGGTTATGGTGTAAGGTGGTAAAGTTGGTCTGTGATGGATTCTAACCCAGGACCGTATGAGTAACAAAGATGAATAAATGGTTCAGTATTCCATTCAGATCTCTTCAATGCACTTTTACAAGAAAACTATCATCTCATTCTAACTCATTTAATTTGAACTAATTCTAACTGATTTCATCTCACTTGTCTACTTTTTAACTATTTAAATTGACCTCATCTTGTTTTTATGTCATGCTGTCCTGTTAACACACACACACACCCCATTACATATCTCAGCCATTACTGACAATCACCTCATATTAAATACTTGCAAAACTTTGCAAGCCTTTATTATCAGCTGTTAATTTGAAGCATCTGTGTGCTGAACAGGGATTGATGCAGTGTGTATAATGTGTTGCAAAACTGATAAACCAGAAGATTTTCATAATAGAGTATAAATGGGTTTGGGGAGAAAAGTAAGTAAAGTTTATTTGTATAAAAATCCCAAGATGCTTCACAAGAAAAACAAGAGACACAAACATGCAGAAATGACAGAAACAAACTAAGGAGCAGGTAGCAGACATGCAGGAGTTCACACAAAAGCCAGCTGAAGAAAGAGAATGAAAAATCACTCCATTCTGGTTGAATGAGATGTATATTTTTCATTTATTATGATGGGTCCCAACATTTGTTGCATCCACAGTTTGTAGGATAACTTTTTCTACAGACTAGTGAGGGAAGGAGGTAAAATATGTGTAACAAAAGAAAACAGTTTAATTATCTCAAGTTACTCAGATGTAGTCATCCATTTTATTTGTATTTGTGTCACTCAGGGAAATAGATGTAATACATTTTAAAAACACAATGCATCTAAATGTTCATATGAATGAAATACCCGCATAGATCGGCTCCAGCCTAACCCAGCAGCCTCGGATGAGAACAGATGATGAAAATCACCAAATGGAGAGAATGACGTTTATGTTGAGGCTGCAAGCTGAACTTTACATAATAAGATGGGGCAAGTGGTCTTTGACAAAAATCAGAGTGGTTTGTCTCAGTGCTGTGAATCACTATAGACACTGATGCTCTCACATATTCATAATCATGATTACCGTTTCATGCCTGTAACCTTAGTTATTATGTCTAATATCTGATGCCAAGAATTGTTTTTCTGTTTTGTACAATAAAGTGTGAATCTATCGATAAAAAACGGTCAAAAAAGAAATATGAGAAAAGAAAATAGTAGGTTTTTCCTTTATGTGCAGACACATGGTCTATGAACTGGTAACGGCCCTCAGGCCAGTGTTGGGGACCCTTGATCTATGCACGTTGGTGGTCGTATCATGGTTTGGACTTGTTTCGGTGTGAAGAGGCTGCATGGTAGCACAGCTGGTAGCACTATTGCCTCTTAGCGAGAAGGTTGAAGGTTCAAATCTCAGCCTTTCTGCGTGAAATTTGCACGTACTCCTAGTGCATCGGTGGGTTTTCTCCAGGTGCTCTGGCTTCCTCCCACAGACCAGTATCAGGTTTACTGTGACTCTAAGTTGTCCCTAGGTGTGAATTAGTGTGTGAATAGTTGGTTGTCCCTGTGATTGACTGGCGCCTCTCGCCCCATGCCTGTAGGAGACAGACACCATCTCCTGTGACCCTAGAGCGGATGAAGCGGGTTCAGACAGTGAGTGAAGTTATGTGGAAATAAAACAACTTTAAAACATTTTCTGGTCAAACTAACATGAAGAACAAATATAAAAGGATTTCCAAAAGCTGGCGGCTTTTACATTGTCATATAAGTTCATGGATCCATTTTCTTAATAACTAAGTGACGAGGGGTAAAAAAGTTAGCCTCATTAGTATTTGTCTGATTTAGGAAATATAGAAAAAGAGTTCAGAAACTTCTAATCGCCAAAGGTTGAGAAGAGAGCTGAAAGACATTTAGAACTATTAAACTGAATTTATTGAAGTAAAGATGTATAAAGTGAAAACTTTATAGCTTTATTAGGATTTGCATGCTGTAAAAAGACCTAAATTAAACTTGATGTTGCCAAGCAACTAGCAGACTCCCAGGGAAGGCTCTACCTTGATGAAAATCATTTTCAAGCATATTCAAGTTTCTCTTCTGTTCCACCAGACTTTTACTGTGTGGAGGAATTTAGTCACTGGCACGTTGTGATCAGTATTTGCTTGAAATCAATAACACCTCCTTACGTGGGCTGAGAGTTTCTCATCCAGTTTAATTGTAGCACAATGTAAGAAGAGTCTGGATGATAAATCCTCCTTTAATCTGCTCAGTGAACATATTGATTGTTGATGCGTGGGCCTAACCAGATGCTCTTGTTTCACAGTTAAATCCGTCTGCATAATGGGATTTGTATAGCCGCAGGTGCTCGGTATACAGGATGGAACCGAGCCGCGTCTTTTGTGTCTCGTTGTGTTTACAGAAAAATGCATCTGCTGAAGATGCCGTTGCATATGATTTAGCACCGTGCTGTCATTATTGCTAGGCCGTAATGAGAATCGCTGAAGGTTTTCTTGCTTCTCCATAATTATTGTTACATGGAAACAAGCCAGAGGAATCAGATGACGCTTCTGCAGCAGACAGAAAGAGAGAAGGTGTTTGGAGAGCTGACAGAAACGGCCAAGTGGTAGTTAGAGACGTTTTCTGGGAGGGTGATGAGTCTCTCGAGGATAGGGTCAGTATTTACCACCCGAGCTCCGGCTTTTGAGTGGATTCTCTTGCTAAAAATACCGCCGGAGCTTCTTTATGACCAGAACTGATGAGTCGCATTACTGCTGTCTGCTCTCTGAATTTAAAGTAAAGAAATGAACCTCGTTCCCTCTCTGAGGATCCCAGCTATCCAGCAAGAGCAGATGGGAAAGAGCAACACTTTGGATACGCCTTTGAAGGAATGTTTGCATGAAATTAGAGAGATGTGCATTTAAATAAATCACATCTGTGATTTATCTTCTGTTTTATTTTGCAACAAAGAGCCAGAGTAAAGCCCTGTGGAAGAGACACAGCGGAGCAGGTCAAGTGTGCTCTTGTCAGAAGCTCCAGGAATTGAATTGTCTGCTGTGGATCTCTCAATTTAATTGCCTATCAGTAATAAATGTGTATGTGCCAGTGCTTATTAAATCTGAAGGGCTCTCCAGCCCAACTCTGAGCAGTGGAGAGTGAATTAGTTTATTATGCCAGACAAAATTTACTGAAGAGTTAAACATCAGGGCAACGTTTAGGAATGGTTGAGCAGAAAAACAACCAAGAGCACAGTTTAATTCTGGCTGCTTGGTTGGACGAAGTCTGGAGCCCGTTACTCGCTTCGTGGGAGTCCTGTTCATGATGCTGTTTGGGGATCCACAGGTTGCCAAACACCCATGATGTGATCCACAAACATGCATCCATAACCTCTGTTAAAGGTACAATAAGTAAGAATTTTACAGTGAAATAATCACAAAACTGTTTAATGTGTCAGTTATGTTGGAAGGAAACATATGTCCTTCTCAGTCGGCTGTGGGATTGTCAGTTTTTTTCCTTTCAAAAAGGCCAAAGAGGAACGTAGTCACTGTTTACAATCTGTGAGTCTGTTGCCAAATCTGCGCCAAGCTAACGCTGCAATTGTGGACGGTATGTTAGGCTGTAAAAGGAGAAGCCCACAAGTTATTTCTTGTACCCATAAGTAGCCACGGCATCCTTTTGTTTTACTCTAATGTTGGTTGAAGAAGGCTAGAGGCTAACGTTGATCTAACGTTGAGCTAACATTGCTAACGGTGAATTAGCAACAAAAAGTCAGCAATAAAAATATCTCAAGCTACTTTTTCAATTACCAGCATCTCGATATTACTGTTAAATGTATTTATCTACTTATCAACTTACTGTCATGGTAGCTGGTAGTTCTCTGACCCACATGCAGAATCAACCAGGACTCAGGAATGGCAAGGTGAAACAATTTATTCACACTAAATGTAAAGAGTTGGGAATCTGGTTTCCTGAAAGGAAGACTTGGGTGGTGAGGAGCTCAGAAGAGTGACTATAGGAGACCTGGTTGGTAGGTGAGCGTGTAGGTGGGTGGCCGAGAGCGGGCGGTCGGGGGAATGGCTGGCAGCAGGACGTGAAGGCAGACGGGGTTCCCAGAAGTTCTGGAGGGTTTGGAGATGAGAGCAAACCTGGGAGGCACAGGAGAACAGATTCATGAGCAAACTTCCAAAATTAATGAGCAATATCACAAGAAGGTTCTTTGATGAGGCTAGAGTCTACCAAACGAGTGTAATCATCCAGCAAGATGAAGTCGTCCTGCTGCTCCTTTTATCCCAGGAGGGTTGATAGTAGAATCAGTTGCAGGTGTGCCCGCTGCTCAGGGAAAACGCCCACCTGCAGAAAAGAACACACTCAAGGGTTAATTAGACGCCACTAACGCAGATCATGACATTTACTGTGTGTGACTCATGTTCGCTCATCATCTAGAATCTTCTGGGCCTGATCCGTAAATTGCAACAGCCATAAAACAGGAGTGAGAAAGTCACTTGATTGTTTTGAAAATGGACTGCAGTACCCAAATTTGACCACAGGATGTCATTCTGACTCATTCTTACATCGTGCACCTTTAAGCATGAGCAACACCGGCTACTAACAGAAACAATTAGACCTTTAGGTAATTCCTTTCATATCAGTATGCAAATTATATCTTTAGGTTGAGGCTTAGCTTTGTTTCCAACCAAAATGCTTGATGGGAGGATGGAGAACAGGACTGATGTGGTAAAGGATAAGTATTTTAATATTTGTGTTTAATAATTACATTTGTGTGTTGAATTATTTGTAACAAATAGCGTCATGTTTAATGCAGGTTTAGGGAGTCTGATGCTGAATCGTGATTAATGAATAAAATAAGTCCTACAGCATGTGGACAGAAAAATGTTGTGTGCACGGTGCATGCATAATTGAGCCAGTGTTCCTCTGTGTGGTGCTCTCATTCGTGGCAACGATGTGTGTGTTTGTCTCAGTGCACGCTCATTAATTTCATTTTGCCTTCCTGCATGTATCGTTGGATGAACTCATCCGCCCTGCACGCCCACATGGACAAGAGGTCATGGCATGTTTGCCCAAAGGTACTGTACGGGTTTTCACCACCACACGACTCATCAAACTCAGGGCGTGTCAGGGAGCGTGGAGGATGGCTATATTTAGACATGAGGCCGGCCAGTAAACAGACTGAGTAATAGGGGGGTTGTGTCATATTAGCATCACGCTATAACTTTTCTGTTTACAGACTGAAGCAACGTACAGTTGGATACTGACACATGTGCATCATTTGAATCTGAATAATCATCCCAGAAAATGTTGTCAGACACTCTTACCGGTGCCAAGAAGAGCTGATTTCTTTCTATATTTGTCCAAAGCATAATAAAGGAGGGCTGCATTGCTAGGATTCATACCTGCTGTACTGTAACCAGAGTGTTTAATATAGCGATGATATGGTTGTTATGGTTATACAGAACCTCCAAAGTGCCAGATTTGTTGGCATCACTGGTTCATGTTAGAACATTGATGATTGTTAATTTACAGTGAATTTGTGTAACAAGTATCAGATGTGTGTTATGGAGGTGTATAATCAACAAAAACAACAACAAATACATTAAAAATAAATAAAAGGCGATCTGTCAACTCAGATTCAGGGGAGTATTATTCAGGTGGATCCTAACAGAGATTAAGTTCACCTAACTGAAAGTGTATTTATTTTAACACCATGAAGGAGTGAGGATTTCAAACACATTCCTGGTTTCTGTTTGCAATCAGCACACCTGACGTCAATTTATAATCAACACTGCTTTCACTTAACACCTGTTTTCCTTTTTTCTAATTTCTTAATCTTAATTTTATTCTCTTTTTTATAATGATCTTTTAAAATCATTTTTAAAATGTTTATTTGTGCCTTGTGCGGCCTTGTGATTTTCATCTAGAGAACCATTCTTCTGCTTTTTCTTCTTCTTCTTACTACAAAGTAAGAAATAAATTTTATTAAAGTGCAAGTTACCCTCAAATCAACATTTGTTTTTGCCAATATTCTATCCATGAGTGTCTAATAGTACTGTAGACATGTGTAATCATCATTTTGGCATTTTAGTACATCTTATTTTAAATATAAATATTCTGCCTAAAACCGTGAGTGTAGCAGCAGTAGCTCAGGAGGTAGAGCGGGTTGTCCAGTAATCGGAAGGTTGCAGGTTCGATCCCGGCTCCGGCCAGAGAATGCTGCTGTGTGTCCTTGGGCAAGACACTTAACCCGCCTTGCCTGCTGGTGGTGGTCGGAGGGACTGGTGGCGCCAGTGCTCGGCAGCCTCGCCTCTGTCAGTGCGCCCCAGGGCAGCTGTAGCTACATCGTAGCTCATCCCCACCAGCGTATGAATGTGTGTGTGAATGGGTGGATGACTGATTGTGTTGTGAAGCGCCTTGGGGGGTTGTAGAACCCTAAGAAGGCGCTATACAAATACAGGCCATTTACCATTTACATTTAGCGCCCTCTTCAGCTTAAAAGTTTGCACTACACTTGAATTTGAATCAGTCACATCAGTATTGGCTAAGCTGGCGTTATCTACATTAGCCAGTATTTCTGATGTAGCTGCTCTGCATTGTGCTGCACTCGAGTCTCGGCCATGCCTCCGGCTGCGTCGCTCACGTGTGCGCACGCATGCATGCGTATGTGTTAGAACAACCAGTGACTCCACCCCCTAGCCAATCGGTGACCAGCTGTCACATTCTCGGACTGGGTCAGCTTGCTATAGGAACCACAACAAAGCAGGTACTAAAAAGCTGAGGGAAAATTGGGGGAAAATACCAAACCGTGCTGTTGGAAAAGGCTCCCAAATGAAACCGCACCCACCCGAGTCACACTGAGTCATGCTGTTGGAAAAACCCCATAGGATACTTGTTTCAGCTGCATGTATGCCCATTAAAAATTAATGCATTTCAGTGCAATGCAAATACATTAAAGAACCATATGTGAACTGCTGAGCATTATGTTTCATGGAGAGGAAGATATGAAAATTGTCTATAACTATTGCAATGGTACAAATAACTCTAACCTAAAAGGCATGTCATCAATAATCTTTGCTGTAATGTATATGTACATCCAGCAGCTGCAAGAATCTGTGATGACAACTGTTGGGTCTTTTTTCTACAGAATACCAATGAAAATAATCACACAGAACAAGTAATGGTTTTATGAAAACTTTGCAAAGGAGAGGAAGCCAAAACATGAGCACAAGCAATGTCCGAGCTTCACTCTGGCTTCCTCCTTAGCATAATCTCCAACTTCTGGTCCTCCACCACCTCCCTGCCCCATGGTGTCCCTCAAGGTTCTGTGCTGGGCCCTCTACTCTTCCTCCGTTATCTGCTCCCTCTCCAGCACATCTTTCACCAGTGTTGTACCCGAACACATTCATTGAACGATAGTGCGTGAACTCGTTAGTTTTTTTGGTGAACATGAACTGAATTCGCTCGTATTTTGCCTGACAAACGTTAAAGTGAGCGCGCTCATTCTGGCGTGTGTGAACAGGTTTATGAACGGCGTTCTCTCGCCGTTTGAGCTCCAAACCTCAACAAAGCTAAAGTTTTAGCTAAAACTTCCAAAACGTCCGGTGAACCATAGACTTTATATAAAGTAGACCCTGGAAATGCAGCCGCCATAGGGAGTAGCGGTCGGTGTGGCGCCTATTCTTCTATGGATGGATCGCGTACAAACCAATAGGGTGTCAGAATGGTAGATGTATAAAATTATTATCCAATCACAAGCAAATTCACTTCATTTTGAATTTATCGGTATTTATTTTTTTTTTTTACAATTACAAGTCGAAATAAAATAGGATTAATGAGGCTAAATGTAAGGAGTAGAATGTACAGATAAATAAAAAGTCAACACTGGATGATTACTCCAGTGAAATAACACCTTCTACTTCAGTATGGTAACAAAGTATTTGTAATACATTAATTATATTGTTTGTTTGTATTGTTGTACGGCGTTTTGGGCAGCTGACACGCTGTGGGAAAATGTGCCAAATTAAATAAAATGGTATGGTATGGTAATTGACACCTATGATTATTGTGTAAATGTAATAATTTTACAATTGTTCATTTAAATGCTTTTTTGGACTGGGAGGTGAAATCTATTCAGCCCTACCAAGAATTTTTTCCCCAGCCACCACCATTCTCAAATATTGTACAGAGTTTAATATCTGTACAAATAAAGTATTCATCTAGCAGAAGCCAAAATAACCTTGATGACACCAGGGGGCCCAGTGGTGCCCATTTTTTACCCCGGTGCTGATAAAAGGTTAATCCGGCCATGAAAACGTGCAGATGGGTGCTTGGTGCCAGCAAGTCAGTGAAATGAACTGACTCGTAATGAATTGATGTGAATGAGACCATTGAGGGCAGGGGGGGAAATGACAGGAAAGACTTTGCATAAAAATGTTCTATTCTATTTGATTTATTGGTTATTGTATCATCACTTCCACACCAATAAATGAAGGGCTGCTGGATGTATAAGAGCCTAGCTGAAGTGAACTAGAAAAGGGGGAAGTGTAAAGCAAAGAGTCACAAAAGAAGGATAAAAACAGGAGAATAAGCACACAGAGGAGGGAGACGGAGTAAAGTGACATCACACCTCCCAGCCCCTCTCTCCTTCTCCCTGGCACCTTTGCTCCACTTCTCGCCGAGGAGGCGCGCGCACAGTTTCTCCTCACCTCCGCTGTCGCTCGCAAACGGAAAAAAGGGGCTGAGCCGCAGGGCAGCGGTACAGGAAAAAGATTTTTGACACGATGAACAACACTTTCCTAAACATGGCGTCGATAGGCGACTTCGACCCGCTCAACGCGTCTATTCCTGCCACCAAAGTTGAAATCACCGTGTCCTGCAGGTAAGGAGAAAGGGTCAATTTAGACCCGATTTTAGTCTGTCAGGGAGGAAAACACCGTGGAATTACCAACTCCCACCAACTTTCCGCGTCTAACCTAAAAAACATACTGTTTATTTAAGCTGCATAACTCGTTTTATCGCGTTCACAGTTGATAATTTGACACTTTTCTTTCACTTTAGTGCTGTTAAAACGAGTTACAATCAGCTATCACAATTACGCACACCTGCGTGTAATTTTTGTGCGGATTTTTATCACAACGGGGTGTGAAAACAGTGGTTTTGTGTGAAGCTAAAGTAAAACTGTCTCATTTTGAGTGTGTTTGTAACGTAAACATCACATTGAGTCCAGAAAATAGAGATTTAATCCACGTTTTCCTGGCATACTTTGAGCTCATTTACTGTCACTTTCGACAGCTGGTGTTTTCTTCATTTTATCTGGTTGATCATAAATCAAAAATAGGGTCATAATGTTATAAAACTGCTACAGAGGAATAATAAACGGGGTGTTTTGTGTCAGGGAGGTTCTATTATAAAAGGGAGGTTTCCTTTTTACACAGAAAGAGGCTGATAAAAACAACTGCACGTGCCTGATGTCTTCACAGCTCATGGCATGGGATTTAAAGACAGCTGTGAGGGATTCTCCCCATAATAAAATGTGAATTCACCCTAATCATTTACCTTCAGAAATGGGTAAAAGTGAAGTCTAAACTTGAACTACAGTGAGTTTGTATCCAGACATCACGACTGTGCAGTTAATTGTAATATTTTGTCCTGCTTACACTCACGCCCCCTCTGAAGGTTAAACTCCCCTCTTGTGATGTTTTGAAAAATCACTACAGTGAACATGGCAGAGCGAGGGCAACACACCCTGGCAGCTATATGTGGGGAAAGGAATTATTGCTTTGTGGTAGGGCTGGCCAATAAATCTAAAATTTATTGTTATAGAAATTTCTTATTCTTATCGATATTGTTTTTTATGACGTCAATAAATTTAGTAACAAAAGATGAAAAGATGTGTGTAGCTTGGCGATGTTCATGTCCCTTTAAGAAGCTGTACCACCTCCTTGTCATGTGACTCAATGTAATGTAACTCAATGTAATACACGTGACAGCCCCATCTAGCGGACAACTTTTGTTTTTGCGCATACGTGTAGTTATCGTCCATTTATCGCTATCGAGGTGAACTCCTCAATATACCGTGATATTGATTTTAGGCCATATTGCCCAGCCCTACTTTGTGGTCTGTTTCTGTGAACATTTCCATAAAATTCTATTTTTACGCATCAGTCCATCTGAAAAAAACGCATTTTATTTGTCGCTATAATTTATACCCTCATAAATCTTACTCACCACTAAACAACACATCTCCGCCACCTGCTGATGCAAATCTGTACCTGCAGTCTCTGTAAAATGCGAACTTTGTATTTCCAATTCAAGGAGATCTTTTTAATCAAACCAAAATCTTTATAGAAGAATTGGATTGAAATACACCTTAGTCGTCAGGCCTTTTCCTACTACAAGCTTGGCAGTGTTCCCTCCCTGCATTGGTATGCCTGCTGTACTTTTTCTTTTGTTTTGCTGATGATGTTTACAGGTTGAAATGTTAAACTCTTCTTACTTCCCCCTCAGTCAAATTGAGCCATCACATGCATGAGTTTAAAATTAAAAATTCAACAGAACAACATATAAATATTTTTTTTTATTATTTTTAGCCCAGTATTATTTATTAACAGTTAAGCGGATGAGGTTTCATCATTATTCATCATCAGAACAGGTGCTTTTTTGGCTTTGCGAACATTAATTTTACAATACTGCATAATAGAAGGGATCAGGGTACAACAAGATGTCATTAAAAGTGTGTCACTCAAACCAGAACCAGTGGAACACGGTGTTGAAGTAATGATGACATTTCTCTTCATCTGGCTATTTTTAGACTGAAAGCTATCACGCAAAATGAATCGGTTCAAATAATTGCCGTCTGGTGATGGTGACAGAGATCACCTCCACACTTTGGGTCCTGCAGCGGAGGACGGAAACGGCTACTAACCCCGTTCTGGTCGCTTGGATACTGTAGTTACTGTATTTCTAGAAGGGTTTGTGCACCATCTCCTTAGTAACAGAAGGATCATGCCATCTTCCAGAAGAATATGTGAACAAATTTGGCAGAGTTTGTTAATGCCTGAGTCACCCTGCCTGTCAGAACCAAAGGGGGGAGAGAAAGTGTGCTTTTGGGGTGGCTGGTCCTCCTACCTCCTGAGGGAATGTCATGGTTACGACCAGGTGGAGCTTGTATTTTTTTGTCATTTTATTTTGTGTTTTACAGTTTTGATGCGTGGAATGCAGTGGGCTGTGTCGCATATTGCCATGGTTACTTTGAAGTTTCCCTCTGCGTGCATGTGGGGGGTGTTAGAGTGAGAGTGAATGGGTGATGATCATATCAAACTGGTTGGATTGTAATATTTGCAACAAAAGAGTCATTTGTGACTCATCGGTGTAAGGCAGAATAAAAGATGGTTTGGTTCAAACTTTGGTGTTTTTTTATGGAAAGGAGGTCAGAATCTACTTTGAGGGCACATCATGTTTTGCTTCATTTCCAGAGTAAATCAGCATTCGTTTAAAGCTTTTTGTGCACTTTCGTGTTAAAAGGAGATGCAACCTTTTGCATAATTAAAATCATATTTTCCAGGAACAGAGCTAATTAACACTCACTTTCACCTTTAATGCGATACTGATACAGACGAAGACACTTGTCGCCTGAAAGGCAACAAGCTGAAAGAAGGTATTTGAAGGAGCTCTTTTATGTAAATCTTCCATTTATGAAGTAGTGACATAACCACTTCCATAGCTCTCAGCTTTTATTACCAGCTAATTCTGATAATATTCTGATTCTGTGGGGAATATGAAGTAAGAGCTCGGCTCAGGCTCAGCTGTGAGCTTAAGACTCTGCAGATCGATGGGCGAGCCCGAGGAATCGGTTGGGATCGATAAGCTGCCAACTCTGCCTACTGCGTTGCACAAAAGCACACACGCAGAAAGGTCTGCTTGCACCTACTGTATACAGAACAGTACAGGGAGAGAAACATTACTCCCTGATACGATTTAGCATTTGACTCCTACATGTTGGTGCAAAGGGACGGTAAAGCCCCTGGTGAATGGCCTGAAATCCCAGCGTTCCATTATGATTATTGACCGAGCCAGAACACAAGCTGCTACCTGAGCTTTTTCCTTCTTGAAAAGTTACAAAACTACAGAATATGTCCATGTGCAGTAAGTCGATCATAGTATTGCTTATTGGTAGGGATGTAAGAACATTTTCATACACTGTCGCAATATTTCTGAATTCTGAGTTTTTATTGTGCGGTACAATTCAAACTCCGACTTGCTTGGTGGCATCAATTTTTACCACCTTCTTTCTGATGGAACAACGAGATCTCGTGATAACTGGATGTGTCTTGGAAGTGTCTGGCCTGAGTTTTAAGATTCAATTCTGTCTTAAAAATTGCAAATATAGTCTGGTTTTAGTATCGTAATATATTGTATTGTCTCCCCTGTATTGTGATAAATATCGTATTTCCAGATTCTTTCCAATGCACACCCCTACTTTTTGGCACAATACAGCTTTTAGTTGGTTTACAGTTTGCATTATTTTTTTGAGTCTGCGTTTGAGTGTTTTAGAAGATATCGGCTAATAGCTCAATGATTCAGTTTGATTGAGATGATTGACCAAAAATTACCCTGACAGTTATTTTGATATAAATAAATTTAAATACATAAAGGCCTAGCATTTGAGGGCTAGAGTTGTAAACCGAGATGATCTTATGCTGAGGAATTATGGGGTCATTTCCATTTGGGAAAAAATAAGTAAAATATTCTTTGGGAGGTAGCCTAGAAATTTAAACCAACCGTTGCAGTAGCAAAAAGATTTTGCTATGCAGGTCAGTCTAGTCATGCTCCATTGTAGCCTCAGCAGGTCTACCATTGGACAGCACAGTTATATGTCTACGTTTGTTAGGCAGGCTTAACGTTAGAGCTGCAACGGAGAAAACAACAAAGATGGCATCTGCATTAAACGGCTTTGGCATCAACTTTGGACTATTTAGGCTTGAGCCTTTCTTTGAGTCATGAGCAGGTAAAGGTTCTTAAGTCATTTATTTAAAAAAAGGATGTATTTGCTTCTTCTTTAATAGTGTGCGTCGGACTGCCCCATTGACAGACTGCTGTCCAGTTGCGCTCGGAGACAATTCTAAAGCCAACCGTAGATTCCGCCCCACAACTGGGTGCTTTCAATATCTCGTGGCTAGACTATATATTTACACATGTAGGATGGCTTTCCAGGTTATTGGTGTGGTGCAATAATGCAAGATTTGGTGTAATCTCTTTGAAATTGGAACATTATTTTTTAAATGACTCTCAGCTACAAACACGTGAAAATATAGTTCAGGATTTGCAAGACTAAGTCAATTTTAGCCATTGTTATGTTTGCTAATGTAGATAAGCAGTAGATTTGGCTGACTTTAGGTATGAAACTGCACAAAAATGTAATGTTATGATTATTGTGGAATTTTACCACCATTAACAAAATTATCATAGTAATATGTTGAAAATGAGCAATGATTTTTCTCAGGAATTAAAGGCATTACTCAAACAACTGATCCAGTTGGATGGTTAGGTTTTACAGCTGTTTAAATGTAAAAATGCAAAAAAAAAAGCAGCTAAACAAGGTCATTTTTGTGCAGAACTGAAGGTTGGGGAAGGCGACTCGATCCCAACGGATTCACTCAAAAAAAGTGTCTTTGTTTCAGCTTGAAGAACACGAGCTCCTACAGCATTTGGTATTTGTATGTGAGTAGCTTATAAAATCAGATAGTTTGCATTTATCAAATCTAGTTAAACACTTTTAAGTATTACCCATTTTAAAATCTTGTTTCAACAAACCAGAATTTGTTGATTTTTTTTTGCCATTGCCAAAAGCTGATGTTATCTCACAAAACTGATGGAGGCAACACATTGGAGTAATTTATTAGTCTCTGCAGATAAGCGCTATGAAAATGTGTTGAACCTAAGATGGACCTAAAAGCAGACAATAAGATAATTATGAGTTTGCTGCTGTTCTTGTTCTTTTTGGATTCATAAGCTGATTATGCTTACATTTTTATTCAAGTTACAACTTTCTTTTGACAGTTTCTTTCCTTGCATGTTGCATCTTGACTTGCCTGTCTGTTGTGTCCCAGAATGCTGCCCAGACTTATCATATTTTGATTTTATAGGCGGATTTTTCGGTTGTTTTGCCTCATTGTTTTACACTGCTTCTGCCTCATTAAGTTTATTATGTCCTTCAGTTCTTTCAAGCTGCTGCCTCTTGTGTCCTGCATTTGGTTCCTCTTACTACCGGTAATCTATTTCGACAGCAGCTACATATATTATTTTTGGCTTTAGCAAAACAATAAAGAAACACTAACACCGGCTTTCCACTGGATGTGTAAGCAGTGCATAGATGCGTTGAACCCACTAGCTCCCTACCTACCAGAAGTGTTTCAAACTCAAAACTGCAGCAACAGCGTACCAAGCAGCTGGTCCTGCAAGGCCACGAAATGACCGGAGAATTGCAAGACCATGCATGATTCCAGCAGTTCTCGTGATAACAAGCAAGGAGAAAGACAGCAGCATGAATCCATAAAGGTCTGATGTTGATTTACGTTTCGTTTTACCTTGGCTATGAAGGTTTTGGTAATGACGTTCTTTATTTTATTAGCAACTGGAAATCTGCAACGTGTCCGTACGCTTCTTTTTGCTTTTTGGACGCATCCAAAACACAGCGCTTTGCAGTTGGTGAAAATGCACCCATTCACTATAACTGCAGCTTCTTGCTACGCTTTGTGGATGTTACATGACACTTACGTTTCCACTGGAAAGGCCTGGTTAGTGTGGTTTGTTTTGATCTTTTGGTGTAAAAAAGCAAAGCTAAAGGAGGACATTACTTGGCTTTAACATAAAGCTAAGTTGTGATAACTGCTACAGCTGCTGGACTTATAATCCTTACCAGATAGGATAAATGCTAACGGAGCCTAACAGTAGACAGCAGAGTCACAGCTCTGTTGGGAACACAGGTGGATCAACTGATGTGAGAGTAGTTTAAAGGCTCTGACTGCAGCCTTACAGTAAAACAGAGACCTGCTCCAGGAAAACTCACAAAGGAAGGGAGACGGTGGGTGTTTTGGACGCCTGCTACCATGGTAGCCCTCTCCCTCAGCTGATCTGTCAAAACTGTGGCGTGACTTCATTTTTACCCTAAGGAAAGTTTGTCTTGTCAGTCATTTTGCTGTCCGTCATGCTGCCCACACAACCAGCAGCTGTGTCAGTCTAAAGAAGTCCTGCAAAGATTTGTGGGTTAGTACTCTTACATTTGAGCCTGTGGGGCTTTGACAACCTATTGCCCATTTCAGACTCTGGACTGTTTATTTTGCAGTTGTCCATGTTTGTATATCCAAATGGGAACTACTGGCTGGATTTTAATGAAACTATCAGTCTTCATTGGATATATTGCTGAGGGTTTTCAGTTATCCAGTGTTCAGTATTTCTGGCATGTATTAAGGAAGCCTGCACTACAGTTTAAAACCTTGTTACACTACATTTATTTCATTTTTAACTGATGTTTTAAAAGAGAAGCAAACCTGGAGGAGAAGCAAAGCCAATATAGACGTATGACACTCATACTGATGAAGCCTAATTCACTAATTATGATGGAGGAAACACTGTTTCACCCTCTGGACGTCTATGTGGTGACAGAACCAGTTATTAGACCATGTTGATTACAGACTTGAGTGATCCTTGGGTCAATTTAGATGAATGAAAATCGCCACTGACTCAAAGTTAATTCATTACCTGTACAGAACACCATCACTCACGCACACCTATGGCGCTTTCACATCTGGGTCGGCCCGGCCTGGCCCTGGTAGGCTAATTGTGTTCACATCTGGGTAATCTGTGTATTTTCTGTGCTCAGCTGACTGTTTTTTTCGGACCTGCGCCCCGGTGGTCAGCTTGGTGTGGAGCTGACTCAACACACCAACTACGGACTGATTGACTGATTGAAGTTCACACCTACCTACTAGAGGGAGCCTTTGATTGGTGGCTAGAATCAGCCTGCAGCGGCTTCCCGCATGCGCGATTCATTATCAGTCTGGATGCAGTGGGGTACACATCTTTCCTGACTGCAGCTTGGACCTGCTGCTCCAGTCACGGGAGCGCAAGGACTGACTGCTGTGAGAGGAGCCCACGGCAGCACCGCTGCTCAGTGAGAGAAAGCTGTGTTCTTCACGTCAGTCTCCAGAAGCAACACTGCTGGCTGCTTTTGTTTACTAAAGGAGGACATCACGGACTTCTCCACATGTCTTTTGCCCCGCCCACATGCTTCGAGACATGAACAAAACCTGGCCACACAGGGACGGGCTGACCAACCCAGTCTAGGCCGGGCTCACCCAGATGTGATAGTGGCTCTAGTGACCATCTAAGGTTGCCAGTTTACCTGTAATGCATGGTTTTTGGTCTTTGAGAGGAAAATGGAGCACACAGAGTGTGTGCATAATAACCCCATGCATCTCAGACTGGCTTTGGAAAGTTTTATACTTGCTACTGTAAGAATCTTCAACTCTTTAGGGCTGCTTTTACTGTACGCTCTCCCTCCAAATACTTTCCCATTTATAACCTAAAACACAAGCGTTGGAGCTTCATAGCCTGATGCACTTTCAGATGCACAAGATGCTCAAGTTTGTTTTTTCCCTCTCTGCCAAAACCATAGGATCTTTCCGAGGTCTGCGTTGTGGGTCTGTGTTGGTTGAGGCCACAGCTTCCCTTCTGAAACCACTAACAGCCGGTTAACAGCCAACCATGGTTTTGTGCAGATAGGCTGCAGCTGGTTGAACAACCAGCATTGTAGTCAAGTCATCATCTCATGAGTCACACTCGAGTCCTTAGTGTGCAAGTCCAGTTCACATCGGAGTTCGAGATCGAGTCAAGTCACTAGGTCCTACAGGCCAAGTCCAATTTCAACCTGTGTAAATGAGGTCAAGGCATGGCTGGCAGCTAACTTCCTGTACGTTAATGAACGTAAAACGGAATTTATTATTTCTCACCCTAGCTGCAGCTCAGATTCAGGTTCTACTGTTGATCCGTGCACCTTCACATCCCTCCAGAAGCCTGTTGTCACTAGCTTGGGGGTGAGACTTGACTCTGCTCTAAAATTGGACTCCCATGTCAACTCAGTGGTTCGGTCTTGTTTTTTTCAGTTACGTCGCCTTACCAAACCAAGCCTATTCTTTCTAGAACTCACTTGGAGCGTGTACTCCATGCGTTTGTGATCTCTAGGCTTGACTATTGTAACTCCCTATATGTTGGGTTTGGGCAGACTGTTGTGCATCGCCTGCAATTATTTCAGAACAGTGCAGCTAGGTTTTTGACTGGAACTAGGAAAAGGGACCACATTTCCCCCGTTCTTGCCTCCCTTCACTGGTTACCAGTTTCCTACCGGGCACAGTTCAAAATTTTGCTTTTTGTCTTTAATTTTTTCCAAGGCTGTGCCCCCCCCCTACTTAGCGGAGCTCTTAATAAAGCATGTTCCCTCAAGGTCATTGCGGTCGGCTGACCAGAACGTGCTAATTGTCCCTCGCTCCTGGTTTAAGAATCGTGGTGAGTCCTTGCACCCTCTCTCTGGAACCAGCTCCCGCTCACAATCAAACAGTCCTCATCACTGGCAGTCTTTAAGAGCAGGTTGAAAACTCATTTTTATAGGATGGCTTTCCCCTAATGTTTTGGTTTTGGGTTTTTACACTTTGTTTTACTGCCTTTTAACTATTTAGTACATAGGGTTTTTTGGTCTTAATGTCCCTTTAAAACCCTTTTAATTTTCTTTTATCTAAACTAATTAGCATTTTATTGTTTTTAGTTATGTCTATGTTTTTATTTCTGTTTTTAATGTTTTTATTACTTGCTTCCACCTTTATTCCTGTTATTTTCTTGTTCAGCGCCTTGGGCCGCCCTAGAGGGTGGTGGAAAGCACTTTATAAATAAAGCATGATGATGATGATGATGATGAACCACTGCTTATGTTTGTACCCAGAAAAGTAAGTGAAATTGCTATTGTTGGAATTAGCATGTAGCCAATGCTAATATTAGCTTGTTATTTTAGGTCAGAATACTGGACAAATTTAATGACCTCAACTTCCCAAACACTTTATAAGTGTACAGGTGAGATGTTGATTATTATCTTAAAGATGGGGTTCAATACATTTGTTGTGGTCTCTAGTAGGAATTAATGCCTTGTAAGTTGTACTGGGGGGGCTCAAGTGTGCCAGTTTCAGGAAGTACAAGTCAGCTGGAGGAGAAAGTAGCTTCAGATGGAGTCTTATTTCCTGATATTTGGACATTTCACCTCTGATTGGCTAACAACAACACGACTCTACCACTGACTCTGTTTGCTCTGCAACGTTGATTTTTTATCTCCACAAATAACACAAGCCTGGAGGAGTTCTGCTGTGTGGTGGAGTTGCTAATGCTAACAGTTAGCTTCTACTAGTTGAGAAATTCTCTGCTGTTTCTTGGACGCTAAACCAACAACAGCCTTCCCTGTCTCGAGTCAACATGGGTGAGTCCATGTGACGTAGATCTGTCAGGCTTTTCAAATCCTAGAGTTTCACCGTCTATTTTCTATCAGTAGCTAATGCAGGAGATAGATGTAGGAGACTATTTTCATGTTCAGCTTGCATGAAAAACTCAGAGTGACCGATTCTAATAAGAAATAATAATTAAAGTGCTTTTCAGTGATCCACACCTTTAAGCATGTTTTATTATTTTGCCACATGCTCCTGGGTTAGCTTGGTGATAGAGCAGGTTCACTGAGTTGTCCCAGTCTTTTATTGCCTCCCTACATATTGCACATCTGATGCTGATTTTTCCTGACTGGGAGGAAAACTCTGTAAAACCAAACTGCACTTTGTGCAATACATATGGACTCTCACTGCATGTTGAATACAACAAATGGCGGCGCACCACATTTGCACATGTTTGAGTCAGATTATTAGTTTAACTTTGCAAGTCTGAGTCTAAGTTCATCAAGTCAAGTCACACAAGTCCCTTTAACGTGACTCGAGTCAGAGTCCAGGGCTCGAGAACTCCATCTCTGCTACCAGCTGTGCCACCATACACTTGCACTTTGAAAAATACCTGTACTTTAGTTTTTCCTGTCAAACAATTTAAAACCTGTTTGAGTGTTAGAGGTGAACAGCCCCCTCGCAGCCCTGTCCTTTAATGACACACGTCACGATCGACCCTCTGTCTATTTTCACGTCTCTCTCATTCCGTGTAGGGGAAGTGATTGTGTTGACCTTTTTGGCCCCATAGAGCTCATGTAATAGTCCTCCTATTGAAGACGGTGCTGACAAGCATCACTTTGAGGGGAAGATGGAGGTGCCTGCTGCGCGTTGGTTCAATGCCAGCCAGCAGCACAAAGGGATGTGTGTGTGATGACGAGGCAGCCAATAACTTTTCTCTGTCTGTTTACATGTGGTCTTCAGCAGTGGGGAGTGCAAATGATTTTGGATGAAAACACAGTGGTGCTGGCCATCTCTGAGGCAGTATTGGAGAAAAGCTTTTCTGAACTGCTTTGAATGGAAGTCATTGTCTCGTCTTTCTGTTTTTGAACAGATCCGGGTCTTCGTCTGCTCACTAGAGCTCAGAGTCATGACTTTAATCTGGTTTGGGTTCATTTGAGACAAGTCACAGTACATTTATAGACTCTAAGGAAATTATTATTGACCCGAGTGCTTCTGTTGGCTCACTGTGGGTGGTTTGCTTCATCAGTAACATGACAATCACGTCATGTTCTTTAGCAGTACATGCATTGAAGGAACACAAGGAAAACCTCATGCTGTTCCAGTGCCAGGCTTCCATACGTACAGTTGTGCAGCTGCTGTGAGAAAATGGACTGATAAAGATCTGATTGAAGGGAGTAAGAAGTTAAGGGCTACATACCCTCACACACACATGCACACAAAGGAAAAAAGCAGAATGGGTGCTCTGCTCTGCTATTAAATGCCGTAAATGGAGGGGTAATAAGTGTACACGATGGCTTGGCTCTCAAGGTTAGACAGCTGTGGTGTTATTTTAAAAGGCAGGTGATGAAACACACACTCAAGGACACTCACACACACACACACACACACACACACACACACACACACACACACACACACACACACACACACACACACACACACACACCTTTTAACATCAGCAACAGCAAACTCAGCTGAACTTTTAGATTACATCATTTGCTCTCTTGTCATTGAAAGTCAAGGAAAGTTGCAACTAAAGCTTGTGATGTGACATTTTATTACAGTTTGAGATTTTTTTTATTTTCTGTGACTGTTATCTTTATTTATTTAGAGTTAAAGTTTTAATATAAAAGACTCCAGCCTAACTTTTTAACATTTCCTTTTGTAACATTTATAACTGGCCACTGATTCTTTGAAATGTCCAGTAGTTTGAATCTTTTTTATTTTTGGAAAGGAAAACAGATTCATTCTACAACATCACTGAATCCTTTCAAAGATTCAAAGTCACTAGCTTCGTTTACATGGGCACAAGTAATCGGAATGAACGCCCTATCGGATCAAAAATTCGTCATGTAAATATGTCAATCGGAATATTCTGATCTGATTCGGCCTGATCCAAATGAAATTTCATTCCGATTGAGAGGTGGTTTTGTCCGATCGTCAATCCGATTGGCGTCCATGTACACAGCCATTCGGATTGTTGGGGTAAAATAATGCCCACTGCGCATGTGTGCAACTGCAGCGTGACCTCTTTCCACCTCTGCGCATGCTCAGGACAGATCGAAAACATGGCTGGCGGTAAACAGAAGTGATCTGTTGCCGACGCTATTTTTTACTGGAAATACTACGGGAGCTCAATATTACTGAACGTCTCGATGGCCGAACGGTTAAAAATGCCGAGTTATACACTCAGGTGCATCTAAAGATGCAGGAAGCGGGAAGACGTGCGGACAAGATGGAGTTTGTTTACAAATTTTCTTCCAGGAAAGACAACTCTGCACATGCGCAATCTATGGTGCGTGCATCGCGGCATGATCGGATCATTCCAGTTAGTGTCCATGTAAACAGAGATTTGGCATTTCCGATCAACCAAGATTTGAATCGGACTGGGGAAATTTGGCGCATGTAAATGTAGCTACTGTCATGTTGACTAAGTAACGAAATTGTGAATTATAAATATTGCAAATTTGTTGCATAGTCAACTTTGCAATGACAATAAAGGCTTTTAATCTTGACTTTTTTCAGTTATGCAAAAGCACGATCAAATCTTATGAGCTGAAAACTTGGAATGTTCCAACAAAAGTCAACACTTTTTCCTCTATCAGTATTCTTAACATTTGGGGTTATTTTTAGGTGACAACAGAAAACTACAGCTTTATGATTTTAGAGAATAAAAATATGGGATTAAAAAAATTATTTAAAATATTGTAACGATGGTAAGGCCGGACGATTGAACGATAGCAATATATATTTAGAAAAGAATTTCGAAATATATATTGCCTTCTCCAGGTCAGGAACGAGGTCCTGCCCCAAGTGGAGGAGTTTAAGTATCTCGGGGTCTTGTTCACGAGTGAGGGAAGGGTGGAGCGTGAGATCGACAGGCGGATTGGTGCTGCGTCTGCAGTGATGGGGGCGTTGTACTGGTCTGTTGTGGTGAAGAGAGAGCTGAGCCGAAAGGCGAAGCTCTCAATTTACCGGTCGATCTACGTTCCTACCCTCACCTATGGTCACGAGCTTTGGGTAGTGACAGAAAGAACGAGATCGCGGATACAAGCGGCCGAAATGAGTTTTCTTCGCAGGGTGGCTGGGCTCTCCCTTAGAGATAGGGTGAGAAGCTCGGTCATCCGGGAGGGGCTCGGAGTAGACCTGCTGCTCCTCCACATCGAGAGGAGCCAGTTGAGGTGGCTCGGGCATCTGATAGGATGCCTCCTGGACGCCTCCCTGGTGAGGTTTTCCGGGCACGTCCAACCGGGAGGAGACCCAAGGGAAGACCCAGGACACGCTGGAGAGATTATGTCTCTTGGCTGGCCAGGGAACGCCTTGGGATTCCCCCGGAGGAGCTGGCCCAAGTGGCTGGGGAGAGGGAGGTCTGGGCTTCCCTCCTTAAGCTGCTGCCCCCGCGACCCGACTCCAGATAAGCGGAAGAAAATGGATGGATGGATGGATGGATGGATGGATGGACTTTTCTTTGATAGACATGAGACCGGGTCGATAGAAACTTTGATATAAAGAACAGCCAATCATATTAAGTGTTGCTCCATACTGGACCAATCAGTGGCTATAATAAAGCCACACAGCAGCTAGACATACGCGCTGCTTACGGCTAATGTTTGTGTGGCTATAGCCTCTTATTGCAGGCAACAGGTAGGATATGGCTGCTATAAATAGAACAAAATGAGCCCCTCAAAAAGGAAAGAAAGGATGGAGGACACAGCAAATTAAAATTTTGACAATAAGGGACAAAACAGTTCAGCCACATGGACATATTTTGACCAGTTAGCGTAGGACAAAAACAAAGTAGCTGGACCGCTAATGAAGGTATGAACCAGTAGTGAAAACTGGTTTGGGATGTTTAGTGCTATGTGGCAGACACCTCAACATATTTTCAGGAACTTTCTCTTTAAAGTGACGGTGTGTATTTTCCCTAGCGATAGGGGGCAGTACATACATAAAATCACTGCAAGCAAACGGTATTTTTGTGCTCAAGTAAGACCTTAGCAACGGATGGCCATTAGGGTCAAAAATCCCTGGGAGCGTACCCTCCAGCAACATGACAAGCACATCAGACTTCCTTTCATCACTGGCAGCAAGTGAAGAGGTAAATGTGTAAAACAACAACATTTATGAATTGTTACAAATCAGTAAGACTAGTTTTGTTTCCAGCTAGTGGCTCTAAAATCACAGCAACCTTAAAAGATATTGAATTCTAAATTACCCACAAACGTCTGCTTTCAGTTCTTCTGAAGTATTTTTATTGAATTCTTAGAGAAAATATGAGTCTTTTGAACTCCTGGTCAAAAGGGCATTAAAAGCTTTCCTTTGCCTTCTGAACAAAAAGCCCAAAGAACAAATTAATTCATCGATATCTTCTGAGATGTACAGATCGCCTTGGGGAATAATTCATCTGAAGGCCTTTGTGGAGGCAGACACCTACGTAAAACACACACACACACGCACACACACCAATGCCTTTAGACACGTGCACACACTCGCTGGCGTTTGTGCTGCCGTGCCTCGCATCAGTCAGACAGCTGATGACATTTTCAACACAAGACACATAAAATACGAAGCTTTGACATTTTGGTTTCACGCAGATTGGCTCCCATGTGACGTGAGTAAAACAAATGGATACATCTCCCATAAAGTCTCTCAACCCAATTAGATTTATTTGACATTTCAGGAGTGATTATCAGGCTGAAAGTATCTGATTAATGCTGACTCAGATTGCTACACATTTCAAGTATTTAAGGGAAATTACTTGTGGTAAATCAAACGTGCTAAATTATGTTACAGTAGAGGAAGACAGAGCGAATCTTTGGTCTAATGAAGTCATCCCCATCCTGATCACATACCAAGGCTGCCTGGATTCCTCCAGGGATGCTGCCTGCCTCCCCTGTCTGTCTTTCCCTCCTCTCTCCTTCATGTTGGAGCCGCTGGCCTCGCTCTGCACATTCAAGCATGCCTCTGCATTTTCCTCGCATGCACAAACACACTGTCAGCCTCCTGTTGATGACACTTTAAGAAAGCCACAGCACTGGTGTGATGGAGAAAAAGGAGGGAACAGCATGAGGAATGTCTGAGGATAATAGGAATACCTTTATCTTCCTCTCCTCTGATCCCATCAAACAGCAGCACAAAGATACACACAAGTTTGCTAAAGTGCTTTGAAAAAGTATCACATTCAGAGAAAGATAACCTGAGTAAATACAGAATGCAGTTTAAAGATCTCAAAAAGCAACACATCTTGCCCTTTTTTAAAGAAGCTCAAAAACACAGAACAACTAAAGCACTGCTGCTCTCACTTGACAAAGGAGAATATCAGAGTTCACAATAACAAATGAGACAAAAATGGCCTCTATAGGAAAGTTCCAAAGTGAAAACCTTGGTGAAGCAGAAAGACCACATTGGTCCACATCATTTTCAAAACAACTTCCTCATAATCTCTAAAGCGTCATTCACACCGAATGCGGAACAGACGTGGTCTGGTTTCTGTATGGCTTCACATCGGCTGTGGTGCGTTGCAGCTCCGGATGCGAAGTTTCTACATGGAGTCTATTTTTTCCAGATGCAGCATTCAAATTGTCATGAAGTAAAATAAATTACATGAGCCAGACAGGAAGTGAGACATGGAACAGCAAGGTGCATCTGGTATATTTAAAAAAACAAAACCCGAGTTGCGTTGTTTTTCCAGCAATTTTCGGCCGTTAATGACAGGCATATCAGTTCACGTTGTATGATACTTCACCTTATTTTTGCTGGTATATCTTTAAACATAGTATTATTTCTAATCATTTGGTGCTTGTGTGGGAGCAGATCTCCGGAGACGCTGAGCACATTAACCATAGTCAGTGTGATAGTCTGTCCAGAAACCAGGGTTCGAATAATGGGGGATCATGGGGGAGCCTGGCTCCCCCAAAAGAGAGATGGGCTTCCCTGGAAGCTCTCAACTGACACACCCAGGGGGAGTCCTAGAAATGATCCGTCCTACTCCCACCCCCCACTCTTGTGGCGTTATAAAGAAGGTGATTGAACGGACGAATCCACCCCCCCCCACCCCCACCCTCCTTACGACATTGACTACGTTTACATGCAGCCAATATTCGGGTTATGAACGGGTTAAGGTCAGTATTCGGGTTTCTGAAACATTCGGAATAACCCGTTTACATGCACAAATAGAGAGAGTTACCCCTGTATACATGGAACGTTTAATATCCCGATTACATACCGTCAGGACCAGGACGTACGGGCTACGTTAAGACGCAATATGCATCATTTCCTGTTATATAATGAATCGCTTGGAGCTAAAAGCGATCGCCTTTGTTTGTGCATTGGTGTTGTTACTGACCTGGTTTCTTCATTGCTCCAAAAATATGGTGTGCTGCGTTTTGCTATGTTGAAATCAGGTTGATCTCTACGTGTTCACTTCCGGGTTCCTGGTGCATACAAGAACTCAAAAGACCAAGATTCCTTGCGAATAGAACATGCGCAGAGCGCACATTTTGAAAGGGTTATCCCGAAACGCGTTTACATGACCTGATATTCGAGTTAGAAAAGGGTTACCCCAGGGGTAATAACCCGGTTATGCTCATAACCGAGTTTTTGCCGGTGTTTACATGGCCTTGCGGAAGCGTGTTATTGCAAATAACCGGGTTTTGAACGGGTTATTGGCTGCATGTAAACGCAGTCATTCTCACTGGGCTCCCCCGGAAGCCTGTGTGTAATTCGAGCCCTGCCAGAAACCATCCGGAAACTGGATCGCATCGATTCCTTGTGAATGAGGGGGGAGACTTTTGGGTAGTTACTCTTTCGACCAATGAGACAAAAGTGGAATTTTTTATTAGGTGTGTGTCTTAATATGTCTGGTGCACAACTATCACTGTGCGTCAAACCAACAGTCTAACATGGCAGTGGTAGTTTTCAGTGATGATGATGGGGCTGATTTGCTGCATCAGGGCCTGGACATTTTGCTGTAACTTATGAAACCATGAATTCTGACCTCTAGCAAAAAATCCTGATGGTGAAGATTTGGCCGTTCATCTTAAACTCCTGCTCATGTGATGCTGGAAAACCATCCAGTGTGACTAAACTCAAACATTTCTGAAGAGAACAAAATTCCTCCACAGCGGTGTGACGGATTCATTACCAGTTATAAATTAAGTTCTCTTTACTTTTTTAATTATTGACATGATGGTTTGTAGCTTTTTTCCCTTTAATAAGTTGCAGTGTGTTTTTTAATCAGACACATTTATATTTGACCATAAAAACAAACAAAAGCAAGCAGTAGCTAGCCCAGTTATACAGAACTGCTCTGAAATGAGTGACAAATGCAATTAAGGTAAGATGCCACAAGCTAAGCTGTGTCACCACCCATTGAACATGAGTGATGTATGTTTTGCTGCCTGTGTGTAAATAGATAGTGGCGGGGTGTTTTTCGGTACGTGTGTTTGCATGTGTGCGTGCTGAGATGTTCTCTTGTCTCTCCCAGGCTCTTGTCAGGAAGAATTAGGGCAGCCCTTTTGGAGAAGCTGCAGAAAACATGCCGCTGATCTTTGCCTTCAATAAATGTGTGTGTGTAAGGGAGGTTAGAGGAGTGCTGGCATGTTTTTTTTTCTTGTCTTTGTGTGGAGAAGGATCTAAATTGGATGGATCCATGAATGTGAAAAAGTTGAATGGAGAGAGAATAAACTGAGGAAAGGGGAAAATGCAGAGACACAGGTACCTGTAGGATTGTGCGCAGCGACCTGTTGAGAACATCTGAGCATGCTGTTATCTTTTCTCACTCCACGTTTCCAAGAGTGCTTCTGTTTAGTGGCTCAGTGTGGCTGCTTGTAATTTTTACACGGTTCATCTTTAACGTGATTCAGATCTGTTGAATTTATGAAACTACGGTTGAAAAAGAAAAAAGACCATCAGGATATAAGAATGGGCCAACGCATCATTAAAACTGGAAGGAAATATTGTCTTTGAGGAAGAAAGTTGGTCAGAAATAATTCCTGAATGATCATAATTGGCGCTCACTTGAACCTTTAGTGAAATCAAATCAAAGAAAACAGAACTACGTATGTTTACTAGTGAAGCAAGATTATAACTCAGTCACACACAATCATTTAAACTGTGAAGAGACAGAGGCCCAGATTCTCTTACAATGTGCAAGGTTTGCCGTTTCTTCCATGTGTTGTGCATAATTTGCACCCACCGTTTTCTCCTTCTCAGGATTGCATTCACAAAACAAAAATCGTTAATATACCCAAGCCCGTCAAGGTCAGCATATTTCAGTATTAATCGTTTTATTGCATTAGATCACCGTTGTCCTTTCTGTACATTCCAAAGATGCTTGTGTGTCACACATGGCTGACACAAGTAGAGAGATCCTGTAATGTTTTTTTTAGTGATCTGATTACAATACTAGATTACTGCCTATGTGTATATACATGTACCTTTGTTTTTATCGTTCTTCTAATTACCATTTGAGTGATGGTGCTGCTGTGACAATTGAATTTCCCCACTGTGGGATCAATAAAGTCAATTCTATTCTATTCTAAATATCTGGAAAGATTTTTACTTTGGGTTTTGTCGACTAAACTCCAGGGATGAAGCTCTATATATTGAAATGTTTTGCAAACCAAAATTTTGACAATTTATTCATGATGCTTGAAAGTAATTCCTGGGGAAAATAGAAAATCACTTTTCCAGACATGCCTGACCTATTTTGTGAATTCAGCATTGAAGCAGATGCAACTGCCACAGTGTCTCATGGAATTGTAAATATTTCAAGCTTAATCCTTGTTGCAAACAGTGCTGATAATGTCCTTTTATGACCGATCATGAATGTGGATAACTCTAATTTTGCCCTACAAAATATATCTAGTCTACTTTATTACAATTCCACACATTAGGTGTTCCTGATTGCACCATGACTAAATATATAGGCACCAGTACTCTGCACTTTCTGACTCAATTGTAAAATTGGTAATTGCTAAACTCATAATAAACAACCTGTCAAATACTGTACAATAATGTGGTTTCTACTTTCATTCCTGCTTGGTTGCACTGCTCAGCATATGTGACTATTGCTTATAATATTGTTACTTTTCTACATAGATATTGATGCTGTGCATTATTGATTATATTGTTTATAAGTTAATATTGTACATTACTGTATGTCAGGGGTAGGGAACCCTGGTCCTGGAGAGCAGCTACCCAGCATGTTTTAGAGGTTTCCTTGCTTCAACACAGTTGACTCACCTATTCAGCAGCTCATCAGGCTCTGCAGAAGCCTGTTAATCACCTGTGTTAAAATCAGGTGTGTTGAAGCAGGGAAACCTCTAAAACGTGCTGGATAGCAGCTCTCCAGGACCAGGGTTCCCTACCCCTGCTTCATTTGCCTTCAACCGTGTTTGTGATTCCTTCTTATCTATGGCACTGGTCAAGGAGTAGCTGCTCAAATCTTGCAGAAAACAATGACAGTGAAGCTGATTCTGAAATTGACCATTGAGGCTCTGCTACTCAGTGTAGCCTAAGAAGGTTTTCCTTTAAAAATCAACTAAATGCTTATTCACACAAGCCTTTAGTTCAAATGTTTTTTTCATAACATAATTTCTTGCAACTGCATTCTGCAATTACATGTCTGCAAATCTATTTTAGTAGAATACAAAACACACTCAAAATTTCTTGTTTGAAACTGTTCATTTTTGCAAATTAGGTTTCTTAATGTTTAGCTTCCTTTTTCTAAGAAGTAGACACCAACTAATGCCATAAAACAATTGCTCTGTGAGGATTATTTGTGAATATTAAGTCTTGGTAAAATAACACTTCTTGGGTAGATCATCTTTATTTTAGTATTTTTACATCAGTGAGGAAACGGACATCAGGAGTAGGTGAACTGGAAAATCACTGGAGCATACACAAGTCGCTCCATGTGGTTCTGTGTGTATCTACGTGTGTGTCACTATATCTAGTTCAGTCAGATGGCGTAGTCTTCACAAAGCCTATTCAGGTCACGGTCAACCTGACAGAGATAGACAGAGGAAGGGAGGGGAAGAGAGAGGGATTCAAGAAGAAAACTAGAAGACAAAACATGACTATATGCTCGAGGCTGTTCCTGAGAAAACCCCTTCTTTCTGACCCGAGAGGAAGACTTCAGATGATCTTTGTTAAATGTCTTTAATCATCTTTAAGCAAAAATACAAAAAAGCGTCATTATACAGATAAAATATTGTAGCTGACTCAAATATGTGGTAAGGTATAGTTAGTTGTTTTCATTCTATACTGTTTTATAAAATATATGACAAGTGGTATTTATTGAAACTTTGATCAGTTTTCCAGCTGATTTATTTCAGGCATGTTTTCAGTCACTTTGTTCTGAGGTTCTGATGCGTTTCTTCATTCTGCCTCATTTACCAGATGATTAACCAGCAGCAGATAAAACAATCATTAGGTTTCATAACAGTCACAAATATAGATGTTCTCCTCATCAGGGTTTTATCTGGGATCACCTGTCTCATATTTACAGACAGCAGCTGTTGGAAGTTGGTCACATGTTGATTATCAATTCGACAAAGTTTTCTGTTCACTCAGAGTTCTGCACCGTGCTCCGCTCTGCGCTCCGTTCTGCGCTCCGTTCTGCGCTCCGTTCTGCGCTCCGCTCTGCTCTCCGCGCTCTGTCCTAGCAAAATGTGGAGCGTTCTGCTAAAAAGCTTTTTGCTACTTTTAACTAATGTTTTGGTACATTTTCATTCAGAATTTAGAGGTAATATTTTAAAACTAATGTGATCTGGTGTCGACTTATTTTCATGTATTTGGTGATGAAAAAAATGGCACGTTTAATTTTCCAAACTGTAAACTTCCTGTATTGTAGTCAGCTTTAGACGGCGCTTACTTATTTTGGCCTTAACGTCTATATGTCTAGTTATTATACATGTTAATGGCTTATCATTAAATGTTTACAATAGAGGAAAGTTCTCATTGCTTTGTTGTTGGTGAGGACAATACAGGAATAAAATGGCCCAAAGTTCCTTCAACCTGCAGATTTTTAAAGAACTAATTTCTCTTTTCACATTTTTTTCTGTTCCTCCCTCTGGTAGGGACACGTTAAAATAGACTCAACCACAATGACCTATTTATTTCTGCAGTCTCAAATCTTTCTTCATGTAATTATTTTCTCTTCTATTATTTCAAACTTGTTTCTTATTGTCTCCTCTCCTCTCCTCTCCTCTCCTCTCCTCTCCTCTCCTCTCCTCCCCGCTCATCCATGGGCTGAAAACCCAATTTATTTCTGTAGAATAGGAGAGGCTTGTGAGGTTCCCATGGGGGTTTGCTGTTGTGTTGTCAAGGTAACACACTGTCAGGGACATGGCCTCTCAAGCCAGTCTGAAAGTGAATGTATTCACTAATTGAAAAGAAAGTAGGAAGGGAGAAAACAAAAGAAAGACAAGGGAAAAGTTGAAATTAGATCAGAAGAAGCTACAAATTCCTCCACAGCGACAGCTCCTTGTCGAGTTGGGGGAGAAGTGACACCCGTACACACCAACTGTCAGTCAAGACAGTCAAGTGGCCCCAATTGGCTGTCAGCTGTTGTCATGGTAACGTTCCCTACTCTCCTCCCACTGTGCAGCTCTCCCCTGTGAGCAAAGGCATGGAGAAGTGATGTGTGTGTGTGTCACAAAGCAATACCCCCCCACCACCACCCAACCTCACACTGAAGCTCCATCAGGCATTTCCCATAATTACAGAGTCGACACGTCAGCTGAGGATGCGGCCTCCTCTGTCTGTGTGTCTTCTACCCCAGCACACCCTTGTATCTTTTTTCTCCGTGTTTGCACCTGGTCTTACCTACCAAAAAGTGCAGCCAAGCAAGCAAACGAGCATGAAAAAGACGGTGTGTCTCTAACTTTGACTCTTACACATTTCAGTTCCTGTTGCTCTGACTGACAGCTGTCACATGTGAGGCAGCGGAGGCATGGCCAGGACAGCAGGGGACTGGAATGCCAAAGTTTGCCTACAGGAAGGAAGAAGCCAGGTTTGACAGCGATCCTAGATCAGCACTGTCACATATGAATGTGGGTTTGTGCACCACTCACACTGGCTTAGGCTTTGCTCTAGCTTACATATGTTTGCAAAACAAAAGTAAGCTGTGCTTATGTGCAACTGAGACGAGAGAACATTTGGACCAAACTCCATAAAAAGTTTGTTTTAGATGTTTTGGAACGTGGCCCCTGCAGAGGCTGACGCTCGGCAACTTTCAAAGAGACGACAAGAAAAAAAGAAAGTTTTGCAGCATTTGAGAAAAAGTTTCAGATGCAGAAAACAAACTAAATATTCATACTGAAACAAACCCTAAAAACTACTGAAAGAGTCGATAAGCATTAGTTTGAGAGATGATAGAATTGAGATTTTTTGAAAATGTACAATGAAAAATGTGATAAACAAGAGTAATACTGTAAAATATGTGAATATTTTATATGTTTATAAGGCAAATAGGATTCTTTAAAAGTCTTCAGTAATTAAATTTTGTTTAATCAAAAAAAAATTATTTACCCAATATTTACCATACCAGCTTTATTTTATAAAGCACTTTAAACACCCACAAGACCAAAATGCCTTTCAAAAAATAATGAAACAGCAGTCACTTGTTACATAAAAGTTTATAAATACAGAAAGGTCTAAAAATGTAATTAAACCAGCCCCGTGTTAACATTTTAAAAACAATAATACAATCAGTAATTAAAAAAAAAAAGTTAGAAAATTAAAAACAGTTAAGTGTAAGTAATTTTTAATGCCCAAGATGAATTGTAAAGGTGATAATATTGCAGAAATTGCATCAAATCCTGGATATAAAAATTGCTTGCTGATAAACGATAAACATATGTTAAATTTGTTTTAATGTCCTAAGAAGCATTTTCATATTTTAAAACTGTTTTTTATTTTGACTAAAAGGCAATAAAATTTGACACATTAAGATTTTTTTTTTTTAACAACTTGAGTTATTTTTAACCAGTATAGTCTTAAATTAAAATCTTAATCATCTAATTTAGTTTTATTTAATGAAACTTGCAGAAACCCGCCTGTTTAGAAAAATGAAAAAGCCAACTGGGATTACCGGTAATATTTGTGAGGTAATTGTGTTTACGGGGAATGCTGAACTAAAAATACTCGCCACTATTTTAAGTCTGGTACCGTTTTCTCCTGCAGACCTATGAGTGACTCGGATGCAGCTTTTAGTTTCCTGCTGCCTGCCTCTGGATGAAAGGAGAGAAAAAGAGACAGGGCCATGACTCATTCACATTATCCTCTGAAGTGGAAATCCTGAAAACGTGTCACACGCACGCACGCACGCACGCACGCACGCACACACACACACACACACACATGCACGCACGGGGGGAGCCCAGGAGCCCATTTGGAGTGCCACCATGTGTGATGTGCCTTGAGCAGCTCTGTGAAACATCACATTCCTGCTCAAACCAAGGAAGTGTTTCTCCTACTCCAAGCTGGAAATGACTCCAAACACTGATGCAGTGGTGTTTCCTCATATAAAGAAAGTGATTAAAATTTTTCTTTTCATCCCGTCAGCTCTAATTAAATGTGAAGAAGCCACAAAGCATCTGTTGCTAATGCTTAGCACCGTGGCAGCTGTGCTCAGAGGCCTCATCACTAATATCAAAGCAAATTAAAGCACACTGATGAGAGCTGAAGGACTTTTTCTACTGTACTCTCTACTTCTCATCTTTTCATTTTATAAAATTAGAAAAGAAAATCCTTCAAGGTGATGAGAAACCTTTCCATAAGCAAACACTTCTAAAAACTAACATATAAGTAAAATAATTATTATTAGTTCCTGCTGTTAAATAAACAGGAGAGCTATTGCACATGCAATCACCACTGTGGTTTCTTTGTGTAGCATCTAATGCAGCCCAATTGAAAGCATGCAATCCCACATCCAGCTCAGTCACAATAAATGTGCCAAGACCCTTTTGGCATTTTGAGTTACCATGGTGACTTAATCTGTAATAAAATGCCTCCCCCCAAAAACCCTTACTGAAAATAAAGAAGATTTTTTATATCATTTCCTTGAAACTTTATCCTGGACAGCTGAAGGTTTTGATACCATCTGACTTAGTCACGTCATTGAAAGTCAGAAGTCATCGGACACAACTTGAAGCGTTTGGATATCTTTTGCCATTTCCATGAAATCACATGCAAATATTGAACTTTGGGCCATTTTTGGATGTTTACAAGCTGATTTCATCTTTCACTCACAGTTGTTTCAACTTCCTAAAACCTTTGCAAACAAACTTTTCCAAGTGCATTGTTTTGATTGCCTGTACAAAAGATATATCGAAGTGGCATTTCGGCCTTTTTCCCTCTTTAACCTGTGTGTCTGTCATTTTAATCTGCCTCAGTTTTCTTCAAAATCCCCAAGAAAGGCAGAGAGCAACACTCAGATTTGTGTTTTAAAATTGAAAACAATGTAATCAACAAAAAATATGCACGCATACATTATAGAGGCTGATTTCAAATGTGATTCCTATGGCAGTTTTAAATCAGAGCAATGGCAGAAAAGGACAAAAGTATCAGTCCATAGTCCTAAGATGTTGTTCTATATGGTTCAATTTCCAATCATCAGTGCTTCTGATAAAACACGTATCTCTACATCCAGCTCCTGTAGCAGTAGACTCTCCATGTTTTCTTTCATGTGACCGATCAATGAAGTAGATTTTATTTCACACCGTTTGTTGCTTTGAACTTTTGTAATCCTTTGCTATATTGATGTTGTGCATGCTAATCTTGTGATGCTACATATATTGTGATATTGTGCAGCTAAGTGCGTCATTTAAAATGCAAAATTGAAACAAGAGACTTTGCACAGAATTAGTTTGCAATTATGTCACATGCTTCATGTCACTCTGCTTTTAAAACGTTTTCAAAAGTGCACCATTTCAGTGTGATTCCAACTGAATAGTTAGATATATTTTCTTAACTAGTTACCAACTCAATGAGCTGAAGCTGAACCTGAAATCCTTCTGATTTGTGACGCTAGTTTGTGGTTAACCAAACCCAAGAAACTGCAGATTTGATTCTAAAGCTTGTGTCTTTACCTGGGACAGAGGCTTTGCATTTACCCTTAAGGCTGAGCTTTTAAAGAGGAAGAATGTTCCTTTAGGGCAGGTGATCAGAAGTCAAGTCAGCAAGCGTTTCTGACAATGGGAGGAAATCCTGTGGTAAGCTTTTCCTTCAGTATCAATGGGAGATCAGAAACTAAGTCTGTAGCTCTTCAAAGTGCTGTCAGCACATTAAATCTGAGCTACTGTGGTGTTAAGGTCACCAAAACTGCCCTTGTGCTTTTAAAGGCATCATATATTGATAGATTAAGTAACCTCAGCAGTGGATTGTGTGCTTCAAATGGATAAAGACATGCATATCTACTCGCATTAACGTGATGCAACAGAACTCCTTTAAAAAGGAGTCCAAGAGATCAAAGAAGAGTATCTATAATTCACGCTAGAACTTAGTTGATCCTAAAAGCTTCAGGTATTTATCAACGTGAATTGCATTTGTTCTGATGTATTCAAATTATGTTCCCAGTGTTTGGAAACAGGTAACAAGAATTTATACAACCTCTGAGTCAGAGAACACACTGCAGCAGCAAAGACTAAAGTGTTTTCAAAATGTTGCTGTTGAAAGCCAAATTGTGAAATGTTTGTGTAAACAACTATGGGGAAATATACAATTAATTAGCGAACTGTGTATCTTTAGGTATCGCTTGATTATGTGGTTGATGCATTTTTCTGCAAAATCTGCTGACAAGTAAAGTTTTTAAGCTACAGCACCTCATAATTATATTGTTGAAGCTGTGCCTTGAGAAATGGATATGTTCTTTATTTTTATACTAAATTTCATTATCAGCTTGTGTACAGTTATACAGTTATGTTGATAAATATTCTGTGCCTTATGTATTTTAGACCTGATTTTTATGGTTACATGTTACGAAACCGCCAATATTTTTCAACGACTGGACATCATTTTATTCATTTTCAACAACATTTCAATGGATATTATCAGAGATTAATGGTAAAAAACTACACATTGTCACTTTAATGAAATGCCACTCAGACCCCCACCGCCCTCTGTGGCCAAAATACCGCACTTGCAACTTCAGAGTGCCGGTCCTGTCCCTGTTGGACTTAGTAAATAGAGCTGACATACCTGATACTGCAGTCTGCTTCCTGCATGTTTTAGATGGTGAACACAGCCGATTGGTTTGATTTAGTGATGAACCGCTCCTGTATACACTAATGAAGCCTGAGGAGACATTTCAGCAGTTAGATTAAGGTGTTAAAAAGACGAACGCACAGTGAGGAGATAAGTTTCACTTTTGCTTTCACTAACAAACACTAGGGGGTGCTAAAAGCAAGCCAAAATGGCATTGTATCCATTTAAGCATGAAACGCCATTCAAACCAAGCTTACTCCATGTGAAAAAGAAATTGATGAAAAATTTTAAAATAAGTGTTATTTTAAGCAAAATTAGTCTTTTGCCGGCCCCGCCCCCAAAATGGCTGTTGTCCAATCACACATCATAGCAACCGTTACTATCCGACAACTCCAAAAAAGATGATGAAGCTAAGCCTACTAAGCATTAGCCTCGATAGTAGTCGTGTCCCCTTCATTTCCCTTCAGAACCTCCTCATCGAGCTCAACCAGCAACAGCCAAGCATGAGTGCTCCCCCCACCCGCAGCTGGGCGGAGGTTCGCCTCCCAGACTATCCAAGACCCTTTATAAGAGACACCGTGCCGGCAAATCAGAGTAATATTACCTCAACCGTGTGTCAACGCACATTAAGCCTTGGCGCAACAGAGGGTGGTGTCATGAATCATCACGTGATGAATTAATGCCGAGCTCCGGCCGGGAACTATATTGAAAATGAAAATAAACACGGGCATAAGTTTCGTTTTGTAAACAGACTCAGCTGAGATGATAAAGTTGAGCGATGAGCACCGGGAGATTTTCTCCGTTAGAGCTGCCTGCAGCGCAGATCATTTGACAGCTGACATCTGACAGCTCACAGGGACACCGCATCGCTGTCACCGATCCACGCGTCCCCGAACGCCACCTTCTCCCGAACTCCCGACTCCTTGTTCCCTGCTACGCTTCGCTCAGCGGAGCCGACACTAATGTATCCCTCCACTGCATACTGTAACCCTTTTTGCCTCGATCCGGATGATATTGCGGAGGAATTGCTCCAAAAAATGTCGTTGACACGCATCTGTCTGCTTCTTTCCATCATGGAAATCTGCCGAGCTGCAGTATTTGATCCACTTATTGTCGACTCAGCAACAGTAACTAAGGGGGGCGGGGCTCGGTGAAAGGTCAATTGCCAAACAGACAGTAATGTTTCCAATCATCAATGGCAAAAGCAAAGATGTTCAATGGGTAGCACTTTGGGCATATTGACTTCAGCATCTAGTACACCAAATCTTATTTCAGTATTTGTAAAACTGACAGTTTTAATATTTTTTAACAAACAGCAGCAGTGTGAGATTTAGGCTGGAGCAGTGTGTTTCCATCACTAAGTGATAGGAATGGGACAAATGAAGGAAAATCTGTGCTGGCTATAGTTTGTATATCCAAAGTCAGTACCTGTAAAGGTGGAAGTGGTGGGGTCCTTCATAACCTGTTGTAGAAAACATGGGTGACAATCCCAAGCAACAGCAACATGAAGAAGATACAACATTAGAAGCTTTAAACACACCAGTAGCTGAAAAAGGAGGACATCAGAGATCAGAGCCCTTTGAGCTGTGACCTCCAAACTGAGAGAGTGGCTGTGTTTGAAATACTGCTACATAAAAAGCAGCTTGAAGCCTTCTTACACCCCAGCACTTGTTGGTTCCTCTGCTTTGTCTGGGAGCCTTTTAAAGTCACACTCAATCCGGGGGATTGCTGCGATGATACGAAGCTTTACTCTGCAGCCACGGCATGTCACAACCAATGAAGGGATTTTTAAAATATGATGGATATTTTACTGAAAAGTCAGTGGTCTTGCTAGTCCTTCTTTGGCTCATTAGGCACTTTCATCATCACCATTCAGCTCATTGCTAAAAATTCACTAGTAATTATAAGCTCTCGCTTCATTTCACTATTTAAATCTCAGTGGTAGCATAAATTTGTTAGGATTGCGTGGCCAAAATAAGCTGGGAGAGGATGTTTTTCAAGCGTTAAATGAAGCACTATAAAATCTGTCAAACTGGTGATATTTTCATATATCTCAGTTTTAGTTGTTCTTATGAATTTTGGGGGACTTGTTTAAATTTTGAAAAGTATTTAAGGAACCCGTACAAGATTTCTGCTCTGGAGAAAATATTAAAACCATTTTATTGTTGTTATTAGTGTGAAACATCCAGAACTATTACCCACATGCAATCAGCATATGCATATTTCCTTTTTTTTTTTTCAAAAGAAACTATTTTCTAAGACCTTCCTTCTTTGTGTCTTCACAGAAACCTTCTGGACAGGGACACCTTCTCCAAATCGGACCCAAGTAAGATACACTAACTGCTCTTTTTCTTCCATATGAAGTGTTTTATCACCTCTTTCACTGGAAAGAAAATCATTTACAAGCTTCATGTGAAAGTGGTTTTCCTAGTAATGTCTTGGATTAGCCTAAGGCAGGTCTGACTAATGCACGAAGCTGCTCCTTAAAGATTTACAGAAAAGGTGGCAAATTTCCTCTCGTCTCTACGCTGTGAAAAATTGATACATTAATTCTGTTGGTGCCAAAGCATCAGGCTGAAAGGAAGAGTCTGACGACTCTCCTGTGCAGTAACTGTTTGATCAAAACTGGTATGACTTGGTTGTCTGAAGATTTTGCTTACATGCAAAGAGAATATTTTCAGAGCCAGATGGAGTTAAACAACAGTTTAGTCATGTCAGAGATAGGATTTGACAAGATAGATCAGACAAGGTGTTAGAAATATTCCTGAGACTTTGGTCTATGTTGATGTGGTAATGTCTCATGAGTTTCGAGATCTGCATCAAGTCGTCTTCATATCTAGTTGTGTAAGGGTTGCTGCCATGTGTTTGGCTGATTAGCTACTAATGTTAACAAGCAATTGCACAGGTGGACAGTGGCTGCGTCCAAATTCAGGGACAGCGTCCTAGTAAGGATCCGGTCTAAATGGTCCAATTATAGGGCTTCCACAATAGCATTGGCTCTATCCCACCTAGATAGGGTAGCGTGTGTGCGTGCTGCCAGGCTTGAACTGCCAGGACACACATCAAAGCAGGATGCAATATCAGAGTCAGAGTTTCCAAAAGCAACACCGCTCACGGCCGCCTTTCTGTGCTCTTTTGCCCCGCCCACATGCTCAGAGATGTGCTCATGATATCACTGATATCTTCCCGCCGATTTTTCACGCCAGTTTTGGAGACTGCCCATCTGCTCAATCACGGACGCATTCCTAAGAATGTGTGGAAGGAACAAGACCAGGCGGGGGCGGGGTGAGTGGAGCTGATGCTTGTGTGGAAGAGACTTTAGGTTGGTGTAGGTACCAGACACCGGGTCCTTCATTGACCGGTTAGACCAGAAGTGAGCAGCTGTGAATTTGGACAGGCTAGCCTTCATTTTATATAAATAAAATATTTATTTCTGCCATTAGCTCAGTGTATGTCCTGTCATCTAGCAACCATGACGGCACCAAAGACAAGTTAAAATGAAACCTAGCTGCAAAATGAGACTTGTCATAGGAGCTCGTTTAAAAGGATTTTTCTCATCTTTGACAAAATTGAAAACGACAAAAGCCCAACAGCACTACTGAGTTAAGCTTTTAATTTCTGTACCACCTGATATTGATATACTTATATTTAAAACTGTACTTCTCTTCTGCTTATTCTGCCATTTTTACAAGAACTAAAGTCTCCCGTTCGGCCCTCAATGAATCCTGGCATGGGGAGGCAGTAAGACCCATTGTTATAAATTCGGGGAAAATAAGGATGCACCTAAGGACTTATTATGAGTATCCTTCAACTTTGGACAACCTTGTTGCTTCGCCATGATGTAATCAGCCTTAAAATGCAGCCTTTGAAGGATGCAGAGCCTGAATTTGGACATAACTCTAGTAAAGTTGGTCTGAATTTAAATACTTTCTGACATAAAACAAAAATTAACGTCATGTCTGATGTGGTGTTGACTGTTTCTAGGGATTTTTCGGTGTCGTACCTCATAGTGAACAGGTAGATGTGAAATTTGAACCCTTCCACCAGACTCTGAGCTCATTTCCCAACAGATCAAACCATTACAGTAATGATATATAATCATAGTGGCTTTAAAGACTTCCCTGGGATGACTGAATATGAGCTTTTATGTCATCAGCAGAGGGACGTCAGCCTGAACACACCGCGCTTCAGCCCATCAGCAGTTTAGGATTATCCCCAAAATAACAGCACTCACAGGTTGTATTTGAGTATAACTTTAATGATGAACTCTAACAGGAACACATACACTCTGTGAAACAGTGTGTCAGCACATTGACAGCGGCAAAAATGAGTCAACTTGTTGATGATGATGATGACAGTGATGAGATCAGTGTTGGGATGACAGTGACTGGAAGGAGGAGGAGGAGGAGGAAGACTCGTGTTTAACTATTTTCCTCTGTTATGTTGAGTAACACTTGTGATTATTCTGAGCTCCGTGACTCTAGCTTCCTGGTTTGAACCTGGATGATGGGAAAAAAGCATGGAGGTGAAAAAGGGAGGGAAAAATACCAGAAATATAGAAAAATTAGAGCTATGTCAGCTCTTACCTAAAGAGCAGTGATCCAAATAAAAAACCAAAGTAGAGGGCAGAAGTCACACTAGACGTGTTTGTTGTCTGTCATATTGATCGACAGTAAAAAAAAAGTTTCATGATCGATTTTTCCCCCCGTCATTTTTAAAATAATATTAAATAACCATTAAATATCATTTAATTTTCAGTCATTTTTAATTCATATAGTCCAAACAAGTTGAACAGAATGCTAACATATAAACAATGCAGTTAAACTATTTCACTTAGAGAGGTCCTTCACTCATATTTTTAATACATTTGCAGCGGTCTCTGGTAGGAATGAATGCCTTGTAAGTCGTACTCTGGGGGAAAATAGCTCAAGTGCGCCTGTTTCAGCACGGATCAGTCAGCCAGAGGTGAAAGTAGCTTCAGACGACAGGATTTGGGCTCTTATTTCCTGATATTTGGACATCTCGCATCGGATTGGCTAACAGAAACAGCTTTGCAACGTTGATGTTTTATCTCCACAAATAACACAAGCCTGAAGGTTCTGTTTGCCAATCAGAGGCGAGATGTCCAAATTTCAAAAATACTAATGACTCCCAGACTACAGAACATGCGGTTTTCTGCCCCCCGTCCTCCGACTACTTCCTAAAACCGGAGCACCAGAGCTTTTTTTACAGAGAATTCACAAGGCATTAATTTATACTAAAGACCACAACAAATGTACTAAAAAACAAGTAAATGAGAGATTTAAGTCAAAAACCTCTTGGAGACTTCAACTTGTACCTAAGTAATTTTTACTCCTTTATACTTTTACTTGAACATCAAGTACTTCTTTCACCACTGTTCTAAACATGAAGTGCAGCTGGTGATGATTTTATTACAATACCCACACTCACTAAAAAATTCATTTTCCCTTCAGATCCCTTTACCAGAACTGTTACCTTAGCGATCTTTCATGAAAGTGGATCCTGGGAGAGTGTTGGAATCTTATTTTGTTACTGTGAAGACAGGATCTTGAGGCATTGGTCAAAAAATTGGGCAGGAGCCGTGTCTTCAGGCTTTTACTCTCCCTTGAGTCCCACCCACTAGCAAGGAAAGCCCGCATCTGCACTGCATCTGTTGAAAGGAAAACACTCCTCTCTTTCTGTTCGCTCAGTCCTGACTTTTCACCCAAATTCCTTTCTGTCAGTCCACCTTCCAACTATAGTTGCATCTGAACCTGATTATCTGTAACTCCTCTTCCTGACCTGTACCACTAATCTTTCACCCAAACTGAAAGCTAAAGAAAGTATAAAAATATAAAATATTGAACTTATGTTTTCTGCTAAAATCCTCCGTCTGCAGCTTAAGTTTTTTGTCATACTCTGGTGGTTGACATTTTTTAGGCTGGTTGCAGTTGTTCATTTCAGGATAGCAATACTCAGATTTGTCAAACGGTGACCAGTGGTTCTCCCGTTGAATTCACATTCAAAGTTCCTGAACAGCTACTTGCAGGTCTCACAGGTGCTGTTCATTGGAAAACCTTCTTCTTCCAAGCCATCTGGTTTTCTAATTTATGTTTTATGTCCCCAAAATTCCCAACCAAGCAGATGACTCTGTGCTTTTATATTGGGAGAAATGTTCTGGAAGCTCACGTCCTTCCACCATGAGGAGAATCTATGTAACTGCTGATAGCATAATGGACGAGAGGGAGACGGGCAGCTTTGCTTTGTGCAGCTGGATTTTGTACAATGTTGAAGTGACATTTAAACTACTGTTCCATGACAGTTTTGGAAATTAAAACCAGTAACTGGCCCAGTTCAGATCTGTCCAGCATCACCTGTTTGTATCTATAGTGTTCATGTGAAGATGTAGAGTATGTGAAGTGTCAAACTGTTAAAATGTGTGGCTAAGACTTATTTATTGGTTTTCTTATTGACTTGTTTAATGTTAATAAACCTTTCTGCAGAAACATGAAGACAGCTGGGTAAACGTGCATGTGCTGTTCACGATTAATGTTAATAACGTCACGCTTCTATTTTCTTCACAGTTTGTGTTCTCTACACTCAAGGGATGGGCAACAAGGAGTGGCGAGAGGTCAGTGGGTGTTTTACTAAACTCAAACTGCAGCTGGCCCAGATTCACATGTATCAGACAGATAAATCATCCTTTAGACTTTTCTACTTCTTACACTTTTTAGTTTGTTAAAAATACTCCTTTTTTCATTAAACCTCAAAACAGAAAATGTTTAAACTTTTTTTAAAATAATAATAACAGGTGGATTATCCTCCTGGAGTTATGGCTGATATTAATAATTATGACCACCAGTTGCGTCGAAATTAATAAACTCCTCTACAACGTCTTTAAGAACGTGTGTTCTCTCTCGAATGACTGAACTGTCAGCGCTGTGTTCTGCCTCCATGAATATTCATGAATGTAAATGAGGGGGCAAATCCTGCAGCCCCCCAATCATTTCCAGTTATTCATAGTTCTGAGTAGCTCGTCGTCCGCATGCATTATTAACAGGCTGAGTTAAATGCCAAACGGGGTCCTGCCTGACCCCCATTGACTCCATACTTAAGCTTTTCTGCATTTATTACTCCAAAGCTGTACATAATCTTCTGTCACCAGCGTCTCCCGCCTGATGCGTCTCCTGAGGAAAAGGCTGCAGGTGATAAGATATTTACACGAGTCTCTGAAACTTCACAGAGGGCCCGTGGGAATCATTATTCTTTCTTGTGCCGGTGAAGCTCAGAAGTCTGGTGAGGTGCGCAGAGATAAAAGATGTGATAGATTTCTTTTTTAAGTAGGAAACATCAAACTGAAATAATTTCATCATGCACAACTTAAAAAGGCAGAAATACACTAAAAACGAAAGTTTCTCCATGTTTTGTATTTATTTCTGGACTGGTTTCTCAGAGGCCTTTTATCTCTTCTGTTTTATCTCTAGTATGGAAGAACAGAGGTGATCGACAACACACTGAACCCAGACTTTGTCCGGAAATTCATGTTGGACTACTTCTTCGAAGAGCGTCAGAATCTCAGATTTGACTTGTGAGTACAGCGTTTTAAGTTTGTGTTGAAGTGTCTCAATCAGAGATGCACAATGCTGGTTTTGAAGAGAGGAACCCGTGTCTGATTCTGGTACTATAGTGAAACACGGCCGGTGTTATGAGCATCTATGAAAACTAATCCAGAGATGATTTCTTTATTTTGCTGCTTGACATGCTGCCTTAATGGACCAAAAAAGGAAAATAAATGGATTCCCAAGTTTCAGATGATCAGATTACCCTATATATTAACCCTATGTGTTGTAGAACATTGTTCATTTTAGGCTTAATTAAAGAGGTCCTTCACTGAGAAACCATTTTTTACTTATTATTTTTGAAAATGATCTGTCACTCTGAGTTTAACATGTAGGCTGAATAAACCTTAGAAAATATGAAAACGGGTATAACTTGGTCAGTTTTAATGATAAAAATGTCTTTTGACATAATTGCTTAAAATGTTCCCATTTGGTTATCTTTTCTGCAGTTTAGCAAAAATATTTCATTATTTTTCCTTGGTGCTTTATTGGTTTACATGAACTAAGTGTTCTGAGACCTAGAATCTACCACCTCATACTTGATGCTTAAATACGACTCGTTTCAGTAAAAGGAGAAGACGTGAAAGTGTGTACAGCTTGTGATTGGACAGGATGGTGTGTTAGAGCAGACAGGATGTTTGATTTGAGACAAAAAACGACTTACTACAGAGGTCAGAGGGAATGCTCAAAAAACCAGGACAAAGCTACTACCCTAATGTGAGTAAGAGAGAAAACAGCTGATAAGGATTTAAAGGACCTCCTTTAGCATAAGCAGGCTGTCCTCAGGTATTTATGTTTTTAAGCTTCCCGGCTGACTCTAGTTGAGAGGAATCTTTCTCCTCACCCTCCCAGATCACATTTTCCATGTGTTTCTAGTCAAATGGAGACTAATTAGATTAAACTCTATGTACTGAGGCCTCACTACAAACTAACCAGGGTCTGAAAGCTAGATTCATGTGAGTCAGCATGTTTGTGTTAGAGATGCAGGAGGAGGAGGAATAAAGAAAAGCAGAGAAAACATAGTTTGTGTGGGCGTGAGTTTTGTTTGTATTCGTTCATACAGACACAAATAAGATAATTAGCTATCTGCAAAGTCTGGATGATGGTTTCAACCCCTCCCTGGTTTAATACTTATTGATTTCTGTTGATTGCTCTTTAACTCTGTGAGACATGTTGTCCATTTGTCCTGCTTTAGATGTACAAGACACTTTTACAGATTTCTGTTCTTGGCATGAGAAAACAAAGATCTGTGGTAAGTTTGTGCGAATGCACACTAAACGCCTTAGAGTTTCAGCCAGTTTGTTCATAATCACATGTACAGTTCAGCTGCTACACATGGCGGACACGCCCATTCCAAGACAAAAACAAACCCTCACGTGCATCTTCTACGTACTTTCCCACATACTGTGTGACCACGGCAACAGTGTGGGTTTTGTGTGTGATCTTGTCGATGTAACGGGTAGCCATAACAACTGGGGCTTGAGGGGACCGTGGAAGAGATATAAGAATAGACAGTTTTAGCTTCAGGAAAAGGAAATCATTTAACCTTTCATATCTGCTCTGATGGTTCGTATTGTTGTGCTTCAGTTTGCTATTAAAAGATCAGTGTTTCTGTTTTCCTTGTTGCACATTAAACCGTGTTGTGTTTTACTTTTTTTTTAACCTTTATTTGCATTCAGGATTTAGATGTTTTATTTTCTTTTATTGGTAACATCTTTCAGCTCGTCTTTGCTCAGACTTTGGACCGCTCTTCTTCGGTGATAATCTCCAGGTCTTGGAGGTTGAAAGGTTTCCTTCCATCTGTCACTCTGGTCTTTAGCTCCTTTCATAGCTTCTGTTTGGACTCATTGTCTTTTTGGAAAGTCTAATCCAAGCCAAGAACATGTTCTTTTTTTTTGGCAGACAACCTGATGTTTTCCTCCAGAATGATTAAGTTATCACCATTCGTCATGTTGTCTCTTACTTCAACAATGCTTCCTGGCTACTACTGACAAACAGAGTCTAGCTCATTGCATTTTTAATAAACCAAAACCAGAACTTCAGGGTTGTTGAGTTGTTCCAAAAGTCAAAAACACTGTGACCTAAAACTGGTTAATTTAAATAATAATTAATACAGTCTATCAAGATTATTGGAAACATGGAGTTTGTAATCAATCAGCGTAAATGCATTCATTTCAGGTGTTTTTTGATGTCTTGTCAAAATATCTAAATCTGCTTTTAAAAATATTGTAAAAGACCAGAGAAAGCTGCCAAAATGACTCAGTCAATGAGCACTTGTAACCAGATTATTTGTGAATTAAGTGGTTGGTATTTATAAAATAGCAATCCAAGTAGAGTAGTCTGAACAGAAACCCAGGCAGCTAAAGCCAAGCAGGAGTGTCGTGGCGTTCTGGAGAATCCTGATTGGCAGCACTTTTGTTTGTGGGAGAACCCGGCAGCCGCTGATGCTGCTGACAGGCAGACGAGCTTTGATGGTGGCTGGCACTAAGTCCCTGGAAGAAGCTGGGAATATGCCTAACATGGAGAGAATTAAGACCTGAAAATTCATAGCAGAGCCAATAAGCTCTACACCAGATATACATGCTTGCTAATAAAGCTAACTATTTTTTTTTGGATAATGTTATAAATGGATCCATGAGACAAGTTTACATTCAGTGTGATTTCTTAAAAGGATGGCTAAAGGAAATTGTATTTTGCTTTGGTGTAATTTATCAGCATCTAAATGATTTGAAGTGATTTTCTGAATGGAGCTGAGGATCTTTCTGAGAATGCGTGAGAACATTTTTTTTTGTGTGATTGTCTTAAAGAGGCTGTAAATGTGTGGCCCTTATTTTCATTAGCAGCTGTACTCTTTAGAGCTTTCATTGAAAAAACACTAGACTTGTCTGGTTATCTTGAAGATGTTGGACAGAGGGAAGGGAGGAAGGTTTTTTTTGAAGACGCGAGCGGCCCTGAGCCATGTCATTTTGAACCAATGGCTCGTGAGTTGCCTGAGGCCACTGATACTGAGCCGTAAATATTAGCTTGCTATTCCAACTTCAGTTTGCTACAGAGGAGTGTCTGAGCCTGAGACTTGACTGCTTCTATACCCCACAGTGGCAATGCAGTTGTAGAGAGATTTCTGCCACATTTTTTGGTGTTGGGAGTTTTGAAACAGTGATTTTAAAGCAGCATCAATGCTGCTTATTTTCTTTTCCCCCATTCTGCTTCACCTGCAATGTTCATTTTTACAAAATAGTTTGCTGGTATCCTCTTCCACTGAGTTACTTTCTATCAGCATGAGTTAACCGCATGTACCATCCAGTGACTCTACCGAGCTATTTGCGAGTATATTTCCCAATGTAGGTACTCAGTTGGTCCCTGAAATAGCCTGGAAAGTGGTTCTGTTGGGTGAGCCTGGGGAAATGGAGATGCTTGCATGCCGCAAAGGTCCAGTAAAATTACCGGGAATGTCCGATAGGCTTCTTGAGACATGGGACCAAAACAGTTACCATTGTTGGGGGTCTGTTAGGACCATCAACACTAATGATGCAAACAGGGAACTGAATAGGGCCAGAGACTCATATGACCTGGATGGCAAATACTAGTGGTTACTTACAAAATCAAACGAGATTATAAGATTATGAAGAAACACAATTGCTCAAAATTCTGCCAAAATGAGACAATGAGAGAAAACTACTTCAAATAATGACAAGAATCTGGCAGCCAAAGAAGAAAAAATGGGGAAAATAACTGCAAGAAAAGATGCCAATGAGTAAATTGCACCATTTTTGGTTAAAAAAAAAATTATGGTACTATGTTAGCATTTAGTTTGTTAGGGCTGGGCGATATGGCCTAAAATCAGTATCGCGTTGTATTGAGGAGTTCACCTTGATAACGATAAATGGACGATAACTACATGTATGAGCAAAACCAAAAGTTGTCCACTAGATGGGGCTGTCACATGTATTACATTGCGTCACGTTGTCATGTGACTCGAGGTGGTACAGCGTCTTAAAGGGACATGAACATCACCAACCTACACACATCTTTTCATTTTTTATTACCAAATTTATTGACATGGGAAAATTGTGAATTGGCATTTTATGAACAAAACTGAATTACATTTAGACCATAGAGATCCAACTGTTGCTCAAAAACATAATAGCAAACCATCAGTTGCTGTAGTTCCTTAGCAGAATATAAAGTTTCTATCTTTTTTAGCTGTTTTTCTGTTATAGTTATGCTGTTTCAGTCACTTGTCAAACATATGTCAGAAAAAAATGTTCTCATTGTAGAATAGCTTCTTCTCTGACTCAATAAAATGGTAACTCAAACTACAATCAGCCGTGGTTCCTGTGGTTTGGAAACAAAACGGAATAGAAACTGCTTTCAATTGTTAGTAGAAATATAAAAAGGGTTCAGTTGTTAGAAATCTCCCAGTGAGCCGTTTCTTGTTTCAGAAATGAAAGATGAACGTCGGTGTGTGTGAGCGGTAGCATGACTCACCTTTAAACAAAACCAAAACCCTAATAATATACCAGGAACAAAAATAATAATGATAAAATAAAGATCAACATTATTAAGTGTTTTTTAGAATGAGCCTGTTTCATTACTGAAAGGAATGATCAGAATCTCCATAATCACAAGAATGAGGAAACTATTCATGTGTGAGCAACCTGTTGTGAGTTATGTAAACAAGTGAAACTGGTTTAAATCTTAGAACAGAAAGCTACCTGCTAGAGAGACAAATGAAACAAAGGATACTGTGAAATTTAGTGTGCATTTATATTCCTAAAGCTTTGATGCTGATTCAGGCTGATTAGATTTGAGGAGTCAAACACACACCAGATGTGCTGTGTGTCATCTTAATTTCTCTTTGTCTTTTCTCCCATTTTTATTATGATATTTTAATCATTTTTTTTATTTTTGTGAAGCGCTTTGTGATTATTATCTTGAGAGGCGCTATATTAAAACAAATCCTTCATTCTAAAACAGGAGCGCGAGAGCTTTTTTTCACACAGAGATCGACTGACAAGACTGACATTTACCACTTAAAACTAACTTCAATCTGGTTTCATTTTGCTTTTCCATTGTCTGATGTAGATGTTTCAAGAAAATACAAAAACCTTTTGGGACACTTGTTCTTTTAAGTCATTCTAGTAAGTTAATAAGTTAAATAAACTTTCTTTATTTCCACAGGTATGATGTTGACTCGAAGAGCGCCAACCTTTCAAAACATGTGAGTAATTATTTTCTTACTTTTATTGTTTATAATGCACATCTAACCCATTTTCACCATCCTACACCAGATAATACAAATGTGTGCACTTCTGTGTAAAAATAAAGCTGATTTCAGTAAAACTCACTTAAACCTTTTGCCAAATTTAGTCCACTGGAAGGCGCAGACAGCCACTCTCACTCTGCCCCGAGGCAACGCTGTCTGATTCAAGACTCTTATCTTTCTTTTGCCTTTTAGTGTCCAAGTCAACCAGTCTGCCCACATAACACATGAGACTGCTGCCAACTTTAAGAAAGATGTCTGACTTATTCGACAGAGTGAAAAGTAAACGTGAGATTCGGATATTGAACATTTAAAAGGAAAATTCCCGCAGGTTAATTCTGTTGATTTTAGACAACTTTATACTAAATCACAGCCCAGTTAATACTTTCTTGCTGACATTTTCAGGCCTAATTCTGTGTGTTTTTGATCCAATAAACCAGCATTTAGGCTTATATTTATTTTTTCCCTACAAGGGCTCTATTGTGCTTTTCTTCATTTTCAGAAGATGCACGTTCAGCCTTCAGAAAGTGCACAAAATTTGGATGTCAAGACAACATAAGAGTATGCTTGCAAAACATAATATAAAAATCATTTTAGGTATAAACTTTAGTTGATTTCACAATTTTTGATAAACACCACGACTGGTAACACACAATAAAATGAAAGTGTGTTCTTGAAATGTCACACTTGATAAATGTCTGTATTGTTGTCTTTCAAAAGACCAAATTTTAAAATGGTAAATGGTAAATGGCCTGTATTTGTATAGCGCCTTCTTAGGGTTCTACAACCCCCCAAGGCGCTTCACAACACAATCAGTCATCCACCCATTCACACACACACATTCACACGCTGGTGGGGATGAGCTACAATGTAGCTACAGCTGCCCTGGGGCGCACTGACAGAGGCGGGGCCTGCCGTACACTGGCGCCACCAGTCCCTCCGACCACCACCAGCAGGCAAGGCGGGTTAAGTGTCTTGCCCAAGGACACAACGACAGCAACAGACTGAGTGGGACGCGAACCTGCGACCTTCCGATTGCAAGGCGGCGACCTAACTCCTCTGCCACCATCGCCCTACTTTTACTCAAAGACCGTTTAATTTCAAAGCTGTACTCAATTTTTATTCCCGACTTTTTAATCTGGTCAACAAAGCACGGTGATGCTAATTATAAATACAAAAACATTAATGACGAGGAGTCTTCTCTTTTTGGGAATATTCTAATAGAGGAATCAAGTTGACCTAATTTTACATTAGAGTGCTTTTTAAAATAATGTAGCACATAATGTAAGGGGAGATTGTTGCTTTGCTTGCTGCTTGTGTTATGATTCTACAATAAAGCCTCAATATTTACATTTAAACCTTTTATAAAGCTTGTGGAAAATGCGTTTGAGTTTCTTTTGAGTTGCCATTTCTCTACTATTTCATGTCTCTTTAAATTCCCATTCAATGTCGTCTCTTACACTTGCTTTTTCCTTGTCCTTGATCACAGAACTTGCTTGTTTAAAATCAGTAATCTCGTATGAGAAGACGCTCGGCTTTGCAGCATCTGTCAGTACAGCCTTCATGCATGTGGCTCTCTGAGGGAAAGCTGCAGAGCTAGGCCATTAGATGGTGTTTTGGTTTCGGGAACAACACACCTGAGAACAGAGTGAGACAGATTCTGGTATTTAGGAGAAAGAGAAGAGAATTAGTTTGAGATAAAACACAATTAGTGTAAGGTATTTAGAATGACTAGTGAAAAAAATATAGTTATTAGCACTATTTATAACACAATAATCCATCCATTATGATTCATTCATTAATTGTCCATTTAAAAGGCTCTGTCTCAGACTCACCAAATCTCTGTTGTGACATCTTTCAGTTTTCTTTTTAGTGAATCTCTCAGATGTTAAAGTCTTAGAAGTCAGCTGGATGTGTTGCCCTTTTATCTGTTAGATCAGCGGTTCCCAAACTTATTTAGCCGCGCACCCCCTTCTATGTCCCGACTGTGTTGACGCACCCCCCCAAGAAAAGAAAAGAGACTTGCAGCACAATCAGTGTGTTTGTTTCTGACCACAACTCACAGCCTCCTACAAAGTCTGGGAGCTGAAGGATGCTTGCTTAGTATGCTTGCTTAGTATGAGGATTGTACCAACACAATGACACTAGTCAGTGTCTTGATGCAATCTGCTGGGTCCCTTATATAGGAAACTTTTTTACTGATTGGCTTATGAACTGAACTGTATTGGAATGTTTACTTTGTGAAGTGCCTTGAGACGACTCTTGTCGTGATCTGGCGCTATATAAATAAACTGAATTGAATTGAATTGAATTGAAGGAGCCTCTAGGATGAGAGGCTAAATGTCTTCAAGATCACCAGAAAAGTCCAGCAGCTGTTTTCAGCTAAAACTCTCAGCATGATCATGTCCAGGATGACTGATTATGAGTGAAACTTAAATGTAGCTGCTGTCAGTGACCATATAACAGATTTTAATAATTAAAACTCTCAACAGACTAATAGTGCAGAAAAGCAATAAATAATCTCACAACTTTGCGTGTTGAGATTTATTATTATTATTATTATTATATTTATTTATTTATTTATTAGCCGCATCGGCTCCTAGTGGGTGGAAGTGGAGATTAGCTGCGTTTGATGTTGATTCCGTGTGTTTTTAATTCTGCAGTGAGACATAAAACTCACCTCACTCCGCCTGGAGTTTGTTCTTCAAAACTCGTATTAAATCCACTGTGATGACGCGTTTTAATGAGCTTCCTCCACGCGGTATTTTTCATTGCAGGATGCAGTTTCCATCACTTTTAAACAAGTTAATTTAGTTCAGCACACGGGTTTGATTTTTGCCGCTGCACGTCTGCACAGTGAGAGGGGAAGCGGCCGCGGGAGACGCGCTGTTGCATTCATGGTCTCTGCGGCTGCAGTAGGAGCGACAGACAGGTGATCAGGTATAACGCCCTTTTTATAAGACACACGGTGCCGGTGTCATGATCGTGATGAATTAATGCCGAGCTCCGGACAGGAGCTATGAAAGTGAAAGTAAACACGGGCATAAGTTTGAAATGATAAACTGGAGAGATGCAGAGCAGGAGCTTCTGCAGCTCAGATCATCTGACAGCTGGGATGGTGGAGGACACACACCTGCTCCTGAAAATAAAAACTTAACGAGCACGGTTTCGATCGCAATAAAAAGCAAGTGATGTCCAAGATACACGGAAGCGCAGAGACCGCCCCCATACCTCCTTTATGCCACCATCGCGCAATCTTTTATAAAACGGACATGATTGCGCAACATTACCACAGTCTGAGCTCTTATAAACGACCTTAGGCTCCCAGATGCGCATCGGCTTTGCGGCAAATTGGCGGCATTGTTTTATGTGTAATTTTTTTTTAAATTTTTTTGTGTAATCACCATTCACCGCCATTACGCTTTTTACCTTGCGCACCCCCTAGCGGCAGCTCGCGCACCCCCAGGGGTGCGCGCACCACACTTTGGGAATCCCTGTGTTAGATCATCCAGCTGGAGCGTGAATTTAGTCTGAACTACCGGTGCCTACATTTGCAGAACTAGTTGATGGGCCAGTAAACCTAAAACATCAAAGTTGCAGAGGGAGGCAAGTTGGCAAATTTAAAAGCTGCTGGAACAGATGGACAAGCTTATTGAGGGAACATCTGAATATAAAACGCTGGTCTTAACTTTTCCCAAAGTACTTTGAACTTAAAATAGTTGCAATAAGGACAAATGATGTAGACTCAAGTATGAGGAAACATTAATTAACTAATTGATGAAGTCTAACGGCTTTTGTATAGATAAAGACCTGTTAAAATGCTATTTTTTGACTTGGTGGTTTGATCCTGGGTTTCAAATTACACTTATTGAAGTAGAGCTGCACAATTATGGAAGAAACTCATTATCATAATTATTTTATTTTGATAACGACTGAAACACAATTTCTTATTAGGTTGAGAAACACTGCATTCATTTCTCCTAAGTGAACATTGCAGCATGTCTTCAGAGCACACTAGAGTGTATATTATATGTCCTCCTCACTTTACCTATCTGCCACATCTGTATATTTTTAGTTTTTAATAATATACTTCATAAATCAGCTTATGCTGAGCGATTCGCAGCCGAGTGTGAAGCAGCTGGGATGAGAATCAGCTCCTCTAAATCCGAGACCATGGTCTTGAGTTGGAAAAGCGATGAGGTCTTGCCTCAAGTGGAGGAGTTTAAGTATCTCGGGGTCTTGTTCACGAATTATAGGTGATAGGTGGATTGGTGCTGCGTCTACAGTGATCCGGGCGTTGTAGGATGTCATGGTGAAAAGAGAACTGAGCCAGAAGGCAAAGCTCTCAATTTACCAGTCGATCTATCTTCCAACCCTCACTTATGGTCACAAGCTTATAGTGACTGAAAGAATGAGATCATGGATACAAGCGGTGAAGTAGAGCTTTCTATGCAGGGTGTATGGGCTCTCCTTAAGAGAGGTCATCCTGGAGGGGCTCGGAGTAGATCTGATGCTCCTCCACATCGAGAGGAGCCAGTTGAGGTGGCTCGGGCATCTGGTCAGGATGCCTCCTGGACGCCTCCCTGGTGAGGTTTTCTGGGCACGTCCAACCGGGAGGAGACCCAAAGGAAGACCCAGGACATGCTGGAGGGACTATACCTCTCGGCTGGCCAGGGAACGCCTTGGGATTCCCCCAGAGGTGCTGACCCAGGTGGCTAAGGAGAGGGAAGTCTGGGCATCTCTGCGTAGGCAGCTGCTCCTGCTACTCGACCCTGGATAAGCGGAGGAAAATGATAGATGGATGGATAGATTAAGGTTGGGTGAATAAATATATAATTTGACAGCTAATAGGTTGAGAGAGAATAAATTCAAATACCAATATTACTTTAATGCCACTGGTGTGAATATAGGCAGAAACATGCCTAATGTCAGGCATATTTTAGATAAGAATCAGACAAATGCATTTGCATTTTTTGGCCATTAATTTTAAACAAGTGACAGTAGCTACGTTTACATGGGCACAAGTAATCGGAATGAACGCCCTATCGGATCAAAAATTCGTCATGTAAACATGTCAATCGGAATATTCTGATTCGATTCGGCCTGATCCGAATGAAATTTCATTCCAATTGAGAGAGGTGGTTTTGTCCGATCGTCAATCTGATTGGCGTCCATGTACACAGCCGTTCGGATCGTTGGGGTAAAATAATGCCCACTGCGCATGTGTGCAACTGCAGCGTGACCTCTTTTCACCTCTGCGCATGCTCAGGACAGATCGAAAACATGGCTGGCGGTAAACAGAAGTGATCTGTTGCCGACGCTATTTTTTACTGGAAATACTACGGGAGCTCAATATTACTGAACGTCTCGATGGCCGAACAGCTAAAAATGCCGAGTTATATACTCAAGTGCATCTAAAGTGCATCTAAAGATGCAGGAAGCGGGAATTCACCGAAGCTAGAGAATAAGCAAATAAAATTGTTTACAATTTTTCTTCAGGGAAAGACAACTCCGCGCATTTGCAATCTATGGCGCGTGCATCGTGGCATGATCGGATCATTCCAGTTAGTGTCCATGTAAACAGAGATTTGGGATTTCCGATCAACCAAGATTTGAATCAGATTGGGGAAATTTGGCGCATGTAAACGTAGCTAGTGAAACATGAGAGACAGTGCTGCTCTAAAAGAAGAGAAAAGCTGCAGTAGGAGCTTTGATGTACCAAGCTGAGAGTCAGTGGACATGAAACAGTTTTTTCTCCAGGAGGATGCATGAAAACAACTGCATGGAAGAAATGACTATATGCTGCTTTTGGTGCACATCATATACCACCAATGTATTTCACAGTCTTTATGTGTGCAAGATGTGCACCAACTCCAAAGGATGCTGTTTCTAGTCCAACAACTTGATAATAAACATTCAGTATACAATAGTATGAGAGCGTTGTCTTTTTAAAATGGATCATTTGGGAATCTGAGAATATAGTCTCACTTTACCAACTGAGTCTATTTTAAACTGATTTATGATAAAAAGCAGTTTAAAGTAAAAAAAAAAAAAATCTGTGTTTATCTTTTATTTTCCACCAGTGCAGCCAGATCTGTTTTATCTGTTTCCATCATTGTGAACATTCTCTTTGCTTTAGAAGTCCTGTTTTATTGTAAAAAGATCTTATTTTTCCCGTCTGAGTTCTGTTTTATAGCGTAATTAGCCATTAGCTGCTCTGAGACAGTTTTCTGATGGACCTCATGCTGGCACCAGCCACAGTTTCTGGGTGATTTGTTGTTGCAGAGAAACAAGAAAAAATAGCATAAAAACATTGTCAGATGTATGTTTTCTATATTGTAGACAAAACAAAAAAAATGTAATGGCAAAATAAAATTTTATGACTGCATACTGCGCTTGTGATGATAGATATCAAAACAGACTTTAAAATGGGGAGATGGATTAACCGCAAAGAGAAGATGCCAGTCAGTGAACCAAGAGAATTTGTTATTTTAGTGTTGCTTGAATTGGCCTCAGTCCAAATTAGACGCTCTGTAGAGTCCAATAAAGACAAATGACTTTTCCTCTTGGCTAAAAGGATGAAGACAGTGTGTTTTTATCCTGAGAGAAACAATAAAAAAGGGTTCAACTGCGTGTGTTATTGAGATAATGTCATTTTCTTGTTTGTTTGTTGTTTTGTAATGTTGCAGACAAGATTTATAAAGCATAAATTATACAATAAAAGCTTTCAGTCAGACATAAAATAAGCGTTCTTGCTTGGTTCTGTGGGCTCTGAACTTTGTGTCTGATATTAAAAGAAAACAGAAACAAAGATGAAAAGGTTAAGGTTGTTGCAAGTTTTAAAAATATGCCAGAATTTGTTTCGCTTCACATTTTAAGTTGCAGCGATTTGGTTTTCTTTCTTTAGTGTGGAGGAACTTTTTGGCAGCCTATTTGTAATGTGAGGTCAGAGGGCATCAGGGTGGCTTGATCATCAAAATATTGAAGCATGACCCTTATCATGTTCAGGCAATGACCCCATCATGCCCACACTTGCTCCAATTTGAGTTTTTCATTAGTTCAGAAATCTTGGCCCACTCTTCTTAGCAGAATTGTTTCATTTCAGCCACATCGGACTTTTCCTGTATGAACAGCCTAGTAAAGTGCAAGGGTCAGACGTTCCCCTCAAAAATTCCTAATAGAGAGCAGAATTCATGGTTCCATCAATTACAGCAATTCTTCCAGGTCCTGAATTAGCAAAGCAGCCCCAGACTATCACACTAAAGCCCAAAAAAATGGGCTGTAATTTTACACCAGTTGTTACAAGACTCACACCGTCCAAAAGGTTCTACTTTGGTCCTGCCAGTCCCCAAAAGTCTAAGGTATCATTGAGACATTTTAAGTTAATGTGAGGTTAATAGTAATTGCCTTCACAATAGTAGTAACAAAAAATATTGATTCACTGACATATTGAGATTTTCTTATGCTATGATACTGAATAGAGCAGAGTATAGTTTTTTTTATTGAGAATTTACATGCAAACATTTACTACATTTATTTTGTGTGGTGCAATTCAAACTCCAGCTGCTAGGTGGCAGCAGTTTTCACCAGCCTCAGTCTTGCAGAACAACGAGATCTCGTAATAATACTGGATGTGTATTGGAAGTGTCTGGCCTGAGTTGTCCAGTGAAATTCAGCCTTAGAAATTGCAAATATTGTCTGTCTTTAGTATCGCAATATACCATTTTTGTTGCTTTATTTGTCTGAGTTCGTACTGTTTGATGTGTCACAACTGAACGTGTTGGATCTCCTCTGATTTCACAGGACTTTCTGGGCCAGGCCTGCTGCACCCTTGGAGAGGTGGTTGGATCGGTGGGGGGCCGTTTGGAGAAACCTCTTGGGTGAGTCGCTTTGTTCACAAAGCTTTACTCGTGAGTGTGTTAACCTGCCAATCATAATCTGCCCAGAGGATTGACGGTCACTTTACACAAAACCTGAGAACTCCCCAAGCTGTCAGTCATGTTCTCCACGTAGAGAAAACTTTGTGGCGTTTCCTTTGGGAGTCCCTGTGTTGTTTCACAAACCTCACCTGTCACAACTTCATCTTTTATCTTCATTTGGGACAAAAGAAGTCTCAGAGGAAAGATGTCACTGGATTGTTTCCAAGCTGTCAGAACTCTTGACATGTAGTTTTCTACAATTGGTTTGAGGTAATGGTATGAAAAGTGGGGATATCTTACAAGTCTCAGAAACACACACACACACACACACACACACACACACACACACACACACACACACACACACACACACACACACACACACACACACACTTTTTAAATTGTTATTCATTTAATTTTTAATGTTATCTGGTAGCTGGATATGTCTCTCTTCATCTGTCATACTACAAGTCCAGTACTTGATGTGCTTTTGGTAATTGCACTCAGTCTAAAGTTTTCTTTCTTAACAACAGTTTCTGGGGAAACTAGCTAAGATATACTTCATAGTTACAAGAGATGCTATTAAAAAACTCAAATATTTGTACTCACAGTAAGTGATTGTCTTTAGCAAACATTAAACCTTGTTACATCTGATGTGTTTATCATTCCATAATATTTTTTTCAAAATCAATGTTCATATTTTAAACTGAGATTTTACTTTTCAATGCCAAGGTTTAGGAGTAAGTTGTGATTGTTTTAGCCCACAGAACGCGAGTAGCAAATCCCAAATTTAGGAAAGACTAGTGTAGCGACTTCAACCCTTGGTTTTTCTCCTAAATGAACTGTGTAACACTTTAACTTACAGGCTGCAGCCAAGGCTGCAGAAGAGACTCTGATATCTGCCCAGAGACATCTATCTTAGTTTGGTCTAGGTGCCGCTAGCTTATCCAGTAGGCGACATCACGACTCGAGGAAGAAACTCAAGGATTTCGCAAAGACTTTCCTATCTTTCTCGAATAAAGTTCATCTTTCCTGACTCGTGAAATACTTTTACAAATATAATCTGAATGCATAAATCATACTGTTTGAATCATCATATAATAATAAGAATGATGGTTAAAATGAATGTTGTTCCTGTATTTCATATCTTTAATTACACATTTAGGATTCATTTAAGTAATGCTAATCATCATCTGATAAATATCCACAAAGAATAGTATTGTGTTTGAATATTTAATTCACACTCACATTAAGTTAAGAAGTCACACCACGTTAAGCTGATTCATCCTTAAGTGTTGATGAAACTGGTGTCTGAGGTAACTTGGTAACGCCTACTCTAATGTGTCCAAATTTGATTTGCTCAAATTTATAAACAATTAGAATAATAAAACTCCCGTGTCGGCCAGAACACTTCAGTTCCTAAAGGAGTTCCTCAGTTCCTGAGTTCCTGCAAGCTCCTGACTAGGTCACCTCCTCTCAAAGGGGTGAGCCTAAGACAACAAGCTATGCTCCCTTGGTTTGGCCGGCCGGGGAAAAGCAACGCTTAATAATTAATAATATAAAGAACCATCCTCTCTTTTTGATCGAGATCAACTATTTTTGGGAACTGCCTCTAAGCTAAACCAAATCCACCAGACGACGCAGTCACCTGGAAGTCACCCAGATCATTGGTTCGCATCCGGGCCTGCTACAGCTCCATGCCTGAGGCCTCCTCACTGACACACGTCAGCCACGACCTCTATGACCCTTGAGTCACCGGGAGCTTCCACACACAAGGTGAAGTAGCCCGGCACGCTGGTGTCAAATGGTCTTTATTAATTTGATAACTTATTAAAACATCCAGATTTGATTTAACCCAGACATCATAGGATCTAAGACACTTAATGCTGATTAGGCAACCTCATCTAGCTTGCACTACATCACCTCATTAATTGTCTCAGTATCTTGTTTATAACCATCATCCATAGTAATTGTCCTGTGTCATCATTGATCGAGAAATATAGTATTAAATTTATTTTTATAACTATTTTCTTGACTCTGTCTGAATTATTCTGAAGTGTGTGGATTACTTACAGGTAAAAGAACCTAGATTAATGTTAAATTAACATTCAAAGATCATTAAGATTAATAATTCCTATTTATATGAATTATTACATTTTATTGATCCATCTTTGAATATGTGGCAATAGCCCTCACGCTACACTAGTTAAAACCATACTATGCAAAATTTTCATATTTTTAAATAATTTTCTTGAGCCAGTATGTGCTAAAATGACCCTTTACAGGGTTAATGAAATATCACTCAGACCCCTTAGGACCTCTGTGCCCAGAATACCACATTTGCAACTTCAGAGTGCCGGTCTGGTGTCTGGTGTTGCAGTCTGCTTCCAGCATGTTTCCTGCATGTTTTAGGTCATGAACACAGCTGATTTGTTTGATTTAGTGATGAATCGCTCCTGTAGACACTAATGAAGGCTGAGGAGACATTTCAGCAGTTAGATTAAGGTGTTAAAAAGACGAACGCACAGCAAGGGGATAAGATTAACTTTTGAACTAGTGGCACCAGTGCTTGGCAGCCTCGCTTCCGTCAGTGTGCCCCAGGGCAGCTGTGGCTACATCTTAGCTCATCACCACTAGCGTGTGAATGTGTGTGTGCATGGGTGAATGACTGATTGTGTTGTGAAGCGCCTTGGGGGGTTGTAGAACCCTAGAAGGCACTATACAAATACAGAACAGTTACCATTTACCATAGCTGTGGTCCAAAGTTAGAATAAAACTCTGGTTTTATATGTTTGAAAGGATTGTATCGACAGTTACATTAAGTTTATGCAACAAGTGATGTTCCTTTTATTTCAAGGCCTCTGCAGTTCACCCAGATATGCTGTAAATAAACCTCTGTTCCAAATCCTGACTGATAACCATTAATGTTTGTCCAAATTTGTAGATTTTTTTTGTTCACCTGCCTCTTGAAAATTGACCACAAGTCCACAAGGATTATGGACTGGGAAGTTTCCTTGATGTTACGCCCCTCTGTCCCATTGGTCTGGCTGTTTGCCGTCTTTAATTGTGCTTAATGGCTGCACCAGTGGTGCAGGATAAAAACATGCTTGATGCAGCTTCAGGAGAGAATCATCTCAGGAGTGTGCCATTTTGGTTAGGCCTTTTGGAGGCTGATTTTAAAAGTACTCTGAAACTCCCAACATGTGTTCAGTCGCCATTTCATGTTGTGGTCCCTCGAGCCGGGTGATAACACTCGACCTGGACCCAAAATTTGAATGTTATCTTTATAGCTCTCTGAGCCACTTTGTAATCAATTTAACCTGATGACACTGAGCTGACATGCTGAAAACACACCAGGACAAATAAATCAGATGCAGAAGTCGTGAGAACACATACGTAAATGTGAAACACATAAATTAAAAATTATTGGTTCGTTTTTATTTTCTGGTCAGGAGTCAAAATTAGTCCAGCCTTTTTGAAAGCCTTTTGGTTTTTATTAGCTCTCCATGAAATAATTTAGCCTGTCTCAGAACAACCAGCAAAGTTAAACTAAGGCAAACTAAGACTAATTACATTTTCACAATTTGTAGAAATACAGGTTTAGCTGTGGAGCAAAATCTAAGAGCATAAACAGTCACGTTTTCATGTTTTTGTGTCACTGATTGACATCAGTTTCTGTCAAATCAAGAGTGATTCAGAGAACAAGTGGAAATTGTCAATATTTATTTACAAAAAGTAGAGACCACAGCTGGTATAGCTGTGTGTGTGTGTGTGTGTGTGTGTGTGTGTGTGTGTGTGTGTGTGTGTGTGTGTGTGTGTCTTACACTTCATCAGACACTCACCTGCAGCCGGAGTCAGTAGGGAGGCTCTTTAACAATTTTAATAAGGACTAATTATAACTAATTACATTGTTCAATCAAACTCCAGCGGGCATTCAGATGTGTGGGTGTGTGTTTGTGTGTGTGTGAGATTTGAAGCAACAGGCAGGACACACTGAAAGTGTGTTTTAAAGCAACGGTCCTCAACAACCTGTAGGTGAGGTGTGTTTTCTGACTTTTATGTTTTAGTTCAGCTTTAGCACATTTTGTGATTAAATGTAAAAATTCAGTTCAGCAGGATATTGATACAAAAACATTTTTTTGTGATAAAATGATAAAAAGACTTCTGCTCAGGATGAATTCAGAATGAAACAACCACTAGAGGTGGGAATGTTTAGGCGCCTCACAGGCTGATTATAATTCAGAGGGTTGTGGTGTGAATATAAACCGGTTACCAGTGCATCTGTTTCCTCCCCTCAGCTCTCACTTTAACAGTATCCTGAGTATTATATGACAAAAATAAAAATATAACTATAAATGAGTAAATATGATTGTTATTAACAGGCCTGAAATTCACTTCAGATTATTCGCATTTGGGTTTTCTTTACATAAATTACATGAAAACACCAAGTTCTTTGTCATGATCAGATGTAAAATATTGGTATTATTGTACATGCAAAGCATCATTCTTAAACTTAAATCGATTTATTTACCAACACATTTGCAATGCATTGGGGAATAAACATAGTCTTGCAGATTCTCAAGAAAAGGAATACAGTGTATAAGCTTTTTTTTTAATTAAAGGACTGGACTTTCTACAAATTTTAGTTTAAATGGGACATTTTACGCAAAAGTCAGCTTTCTTTTGTCTTACCGTGTTGGTCTCTACTAGCCTAGTGAACTAGACCAATTCTTGCTTTGCAGAGTTTGGTCTAGGCACGCTTCAATGGAAACCTCGCAGCCCAAACCACTGCTGTGTCTATCCAATCACAACTCACTATAGTTTTGGTTGGGCCAATCACAGCGCTCTATATTGTGGGCCAATCACAGAGCGGGAGTAGCCGATGACGTCAGCGCTGCGGCCGCGAACCCAAGCAACATGGCGGCAGCGCCGGAGCCACGTTCTTTTGAAACGGCTTTGTCATCAACATTGGATTATTTAGACTCCAACGTGCGTAAGTCTGTCGGCTATACTTAGCGGATTCTTATTTTTATCAAACAAAGTAGTGCAATGTCCCAGTACACCTGATATTCGCATGTTTTTATACAAAAACGACAGAAATCATTGACGCCATTAGTGGGTCCCGCTTTTCCATCGCTGTGATTACGTCATGTTGTTCGTTACTCTGATTGGTCCTAGCGCTATCCAATTGCGTGCTGACATTTTGAAAGACAACCGTAGATCCCGCCTCACGACTGAGAGCCGTCAATGGTTCGTGGCCAGACTATATATACACATATATAGGATGGCTTGCCAGGCTAGGTCTCTACTGCCTCTTTAAACACTCCAAACATGATAAAAGCATTCATCCCTTTTCTGTCAGTATTTGTTTTAGGAATTATTTGCCTTAAACAAACTTTTTGAAAAGTACTTTTTTGTGATGACACAATAAGGAAATTAGTGCAGAGGAGCAGCGGCTCTACTCTGAGCCCCTCCCGAATATCAGAGCTTCTCAGCTCTCAGCATGAGTGGGTGATAAGTGGGAGTGGCCATGTTTTCTTAAAGTGACAGAGCCCTGAAATGGCTCATTCTGGAAGGTACTGTAAATGTCAAGAATAAAACTGCAGAAAGTTTATTTACTTCACTATTGAATTAAATTTGATTCAAAACTACTTTATTAATCATGAAAGGAAATTTGCTGCTGTAGTAACTTTTTAGGTTTTGAATAATGAGCTCAAGACGTAAAGTCATGTGCAAGCATTTTCATTTGCAGTTTCTGAAAATGTACACTCTGGCAGAAGTACAAATAAACTTCAAGCGCCTTTGCCTGAAGCTAAGGTCTGCACGCCAAAGATAAAGATAGTGAACCTGATTTTCAGAAGGAATACATTCCTACCTGGTTCTGGTTACACTTTCAGTGTCTGCCAACTAAAACCATAAAGTCTATTCTCACATCCTTCATCAACATGTGATCTACTGCTGTGTGTGTTTGGAACAAAACCAGACGAGTCCAAGTCTACTCTGAAAAATCAGCTGAAGCTTGGCACCTTTAAAAGTCTCTCAAGCCTACACACAAAAAACAGTTGGGTTATTTCTTCAACCCAATTATTGGGTTATTCATATTGGGTTGTTTTTCTGGGTTATAATTTCAGAGCTGTACCCATATCTTGGGTTATAGGGTATATTTTAACCCAATTTCTGGGTTATTCTACTGGAATATTTGTCTACGAGTAGGTTAACCCAATAATTGGGTTAAGTTCCCACTCCACTCCAGCTTGCCAAACAATGAGAAAACCGGAAAAGGAGGAGGCTTAGGCGGGAAACAAAAAAGTAGCCAGCGCTTTTTTTCTCCTAGTTTTTTCCCGTGTGTTCTTCACATTGCTGTGCCTTCCATTCGTCTTCGCTGTCATTCCTTCCAAGGTAAGAGTTTTATATTTGAATCTAAGGTCAAACTGCTTCTATTGTCATAACACATTTGCCTACTGGGTGGTAGCTATCGATGGCTAGTTCAATGTTAGCCAACTTGTAGTAATTGTTCCTAACCTAGCATACGTGCTCAAAGAACTAAAGTGGTGGCCAACACTAGCTTAAACGTTTGTCAGCTAACTACTATGGGTGTTCACTTGTCCACCGTTAGGACACGAGAGTACCTAACTTGCTAGCTAGCGAAGTGGCTTTTAGTAACTTTAATACAAACGTCAACTCATGGGTAGAACAGGCGGTAATGCTGGGGCTAGCTATTTCAAATCTAAGCATTGTAATAATCCCCAGGATGATAAATACGTAAGTAAAACTTTGCATTTGGCTTCGTGGTATTTTTTTTGGGGACGGGGGGGGGGGACTTTTGTTGGTGTTTCACAGTGGCTGCTGAGGTGCTAATGCTAGCTTCTAACGCTAGCTTGTTCAGTTTCTGCGGTCATTAAATTAATTACCACGCGTCTGCTCGATCAGTAAACCTCTGGGTCAAAGCTGCTCTAAACGTACGAAGTTCCCGACGTGAGCTTGTCTCCACTTGACCGGAGTTCTAGTTATAGAGTTGCTAGTGAAGCAGAATGGAAGCTAACGGAATAAGCGTAGTGTTTAAAATCAAACTCCCGACACCGGAACACAAGGCGGAATTTCCCCGCAGCTGTTGCTAAACTCCGCACTGGAAAACACGGAGGAATTCCCCCACTGTTAAACTCCGCACCGGGAAACACCTTGGAATCCCCCCACATCGCCTTAATTGACTGGGCTTTGTTGTCTCACAGAGCGCTGTAAAAACTGAGCTTCTGGTCTTTGAACGCCACATTTTACATCACGCAGCTGCTCTCGTCCTCTGAATGGATTAATATATGATAAACTTCAACAGAATAAATACTTTTAATGTTCTTATTGTTACTGTGGACGCTTTCTGGCGCTGATCAGTGACATCACTCACTGCCGAAGCAGTCGTGATATGCTGATGTCTGTGCAAAGTCCTGAAAGAGCTGAATTTGAATGGAGTCACAACAGCTGAGAGGACTGGGACATTTGAATCTCCTGGTCTTTTCCCCGTCTCAGAATTTACCCTGAAGTTCCGACAAAGGAAACATGCTTGTGTGGCCCATATCGCCCAGCCCTAGCTCGTCTTTATAACATAAATATTTAAATGTCGGGAGATCACCACGAACCCCCCTGTTAAATCGAGACATATCTGCAGCACACAGGTTATTTGGTGTACTTGATGTGTTAAGTTTCACTAGTGGACAAGTAATTCAAATGCAACTCTTGGTTTAGTTCAAGCCAACATTTTTGTTTCATTTCAGCCCATTTATGGAACTCTTTGTGGACCGACAGCCATAAACAGAGACGATGGAGTGTCATCAGGAAGAGGGGAGCAGGCATCGTGCCTTACTGCCTGCAAAAAAAGGAAACGGAAGTGACACCACCCCACTTTGATGGAGGGACCCGACGTGAGCCGAAACTGTCAGCCAAAGGTAAACAACAAATCTTTTTTGCTTTTTCTGTGTTAAATAACGAAGACAAAACCAAGACTATAGATTAAGTTAGACTTCTAAATAATTGGCTGGCACATTAATTACAATATATTTCTTGATTTTTGTTTTTTAGATCTCCCAGGACTTCTTGGTGCTGCATTGCGAGGCAGCACCAACGTTATTTGAGAGCTGGATAACAGAGTATGCTGAAAAAGTCCTGCACCTGGCTGAAAAGGATGGCAAACTCCCGTTTCCTACAGAGGACATGTCACTGGGTAAGTTTGTTTTTTCATTTGCTGGCTAGGAATATGTGAATCCTTTTCTTTTAAACAATATAGGCAAACATTATGCCGGGACCACACTGTGCATTTTTTGGCTGTCTCACAAGACTGCTCATGTCACACTGAGAACTACAGAAAGGTGGCACACTGTACGGCGCAAGATTTCAGGGAGACAGGCTGCACGACGTCTCGGTCCAACAGGACAGGCTACATCATGAGCGCACTTGTGTGTGTGCGTGCGCGCCCCTGTTTGCGTGTGTGCGCGCCTACCTATAAATAGTTAAATTGTTAACTTAAATTGTTTGCCTACAGATGCTAGAGGAGAGTTGGCCCTGCGACTGATCCCATCCATGGTTCAACAAAATGTCTACAAAGCAAACAAGAAAACCATCCGGCACTCTGCTGAAGAGGCCCAGTCGGCCTCAACTGATCGACCTCAAGCCTGTGAGTATAATTGTTCCTTTTGGTCTCAATGTTGTATCTCTTAACTCATTAACTGCCAGCCATTTTCTGATCAGAAAGCCCCTGCCAGCGTTTTTGAGCGTTTTTACTGTTTTTTGAAGAGTCAGAACATTGTGCTCTATGATCATGTAAACGCCAAAACTACCAAAAGAAAGAGTAGACTCACTTCTTACATCAGGAAGAATCGCTGTATTTCTCGCGTTATCCGTTCTTTCACAATCTGGTGCCCAACCGTCGCTCCAGAAGCATTTCCGGTTGGGCGCATCGTTTTTTTCACAGCAGCGTCCCAAAACAAACTCGTAATCCATTGATTTTCCGCTTCCTGATCACGTGATGTGTGACATACACGGATGAAGATCCGCTTTAGACATGTGATGTTTGTTCCCACGGTGCGGGGGCTCACTCCGACGCCCGCCCCGTAAAAAAGGGAAATGACGACTCTAGTCGTCATTGGCAGCCAGTGGTTGGATGTGGAAAGACGACTTTAGTCGTCAATGGCAGTGAATGAGTTAACAGGTTATCTGTGTATTTGTTTATGATTTGCTTTGAAGTCAAATTTCCTTTTTATTTACTTTTATTTATTTATTTATTTTTCATTCTTTGTTCCCATCTTAGGTGGGCACAAATATGGTGGAATACCTCCAGGAGGCTGAGAACAAGCCATACCCTTTTGTCCTGGTCCTCGGACAAAGAACCCAGTGCTGTTCAATGGGCAGACATTTCCTGAAGAGACGCTGCTTGGGGCAGCTTGGAGCTCGTCTCCTCTCGTGTTTAAGGTTGGATCTCTAAAACTAACAACACTAGGTTTATGAAACTCTCACATCACAAGGTTGACTAGTGGTGCTAAATAAAGATATATGTGTTGTAAATGTTAAACTCAATGACGTTGGTGAAATCAGAGCATGAATATCAAAGCTGCCATATTTGATCATACGCCCTGAACAAGTAAAAAATTATGTATATTTTTAGGTAAAATCTGTTGTTTTTTAGACAGAATCTTCATGATCATGGTTACAGTAATAATAATAATTATATTATTGAATATATTTTTCAGTTTTAAACTAAGATTTCTATAAAAAACAAAGGGAGACAGTTATTGTGCCAGCGAGTCTCACCATCAGTGATGATGATGAAGAGGAGGAAGATGACACTGAGGCAGATCCTCAAATACAAAATATTCTAAAGATCTATATTTGATCAGAAATGGCATTTAATGTTCTATAACTTCCAAAAATATTCTACAGTAATCTGATTTTATAAAAGTCTACTGTATTGTTTAATAATTGTGATATATTCAGTATTATTCTACAGTGATATAATGTTTTAAATTAGCTAGATTATTCTAAAGTGTCTTATAATTATCTGTATTATTAAAAAATAATGTTTGTTTTAACTTGTTCCTGTTTTTTATTTTGGGATTTCTTTTACCAGAACAGGGCCAGCGTCCATATTTGAGCACTTCATTTTCTCTGATTTTCTCCATGAAAATAAATATATTTGAAAATTGTAACAGAAAAATACATTTGTTATAGACCATAATAACACCCTGGGGTTGAAATATAAAATTTTAAACTACTTCAATGATTGCCCTGTAAAGGGTTCAAATGTTTTTTTTGTTGTTGCAATTGGAAATAAAGGTTTGTTGCAAGTTCCTTGGTATTTTTTTTTTATACATTTGAACACGGGTTTTACAATACATTTATAAAGTTTTAAATATTTGTAATTCATGGGGGGACTTCACTCTTTTTAATATGTCTACCAAATGTTTATATTTTAGTGGATCCTAGTGGCAAAAAAACATTGAATACATTTAACTAAAGATTTAGTCAAATTAACTCAAGACGTTGGGTTAATTTTAACCCAAAAAATGGGTTACGTAATTATAAACTAAACAACCCAATTTTGTGGGTTAAATTAACTCAAGAGGTTGGGTTAATTTAACCCATAAAATGGGTTACCTAATTATAAACTAAACAACCCAAGTTTTGGGTAGATGCAAATAACCCAATTTTGTGGGTTAAAGTAACTCACAACTTGGGTTGGTCCCTCTTAACCCATGACTTGGGTTAAAAATAACCCAAATTGGGTTGTTTTCAACCCAACTGTTTTTAGTGTGTAGAGTTTACTGAGAACAACACATTTGACAGACATTTCCTCACCTCTGATGTGATGTTTTTTGAAGATTTTTTTCAGACAAGAGGTTTGATGGTGAGGAGAGTTATGTGTGACCGCAGAGAAAAACTCAAACCTAAAACTTACAAAATCCTAAATTGACATTTTGTGTTTTTCAGTATTTGTTATTTTTTCTTAAGCTGATTACGTGTTCAGGCAACAGTTCAGTTATTTGAAATGACCTGACAAAGATGGGATGTCTTTGAGTTTGTGTGTCTTGGTGACTTTTTTTGTGAGTGATGATATAACGAAGCAGAGGATGGATGTACCAATCAGGGGGTTGCTCCCGCCTGTTGTGGTGAAAAAGGAGCTGAGTCAAATGACAAAGCTCTCCATTTACTGTGTTATGGCTGTGAGATGTGGGTCATGACAGAAAAAACAATCCTGGATACAAGCAGTCAAAATGAGCTTTCTCTGTTGGATGGCCAGACTCAGCCTTGGAGATAAGATGTCATCCGTGGGGAGCTCAGTGTAGATCTGCTGCTCCTCTGCATAGAAAGGAGTAAGCTTGAGGTGGTTTGGGCATCTGATTAGGGTGTCTCAGGTGTGTTTCACAAGGAGGAGAGCACTGAAGGGTTTTTGTATTCTCTCTGACCTGGGAACACCTGGGGATCCCCCAGAGGGAGCTGGGGAAAGGGATGGATGGACTTTGCCTGTTACCTAACTTTGGATAAGGGAAAATAGATGGATGGGTGGATGGAACATAAACATTCACAGCATGATGTTCATTGTCGCTTAACAAGAAATTTTAAACTTAAACTTGTTCAACTTAATTACTTTCCATGTCCAAACAAACAAAGTGTGAATTTGATGTGTGACAAGGTGAATCTAAACATAATGAGTTACCGATGCTTTTTGTCCTGGTTTGGACTCAAAGTTTATACTGAAGCTGCATTTACATTATTTTCTACATACATTATTACAGTACATCTTGGCCCTTAGTCAAGTGGTTTGTTTTGTTTATTTATTATCTTTTTTTTTCCTCTTTGTTCTTTTTTTACCAATGGGTTTCAAACATCAACAGCATTGTCATTTCTGCCTTTCTGATCTTCTATCCCTTTCCCATTGCTTTTTTAATACTTTGCCTCTTTTGTAGCTGTAAACAATGTCTCAATGTTCATTTTAAGTGAGGATCAGAGAGAAGCAAAGTGGATGACAGTTTTAGATACAAGTAAGCTAAGAATACATAGACAAAGGCTGACGGCTGTAAATGTGAGGCTGATTGTAAGCATTTGTGAAACAAGAACAAAGGAAGCCTCTATCTGCCGCTGTTGTGACATGGATTTTATGTCAGGGTTCCTTTTGTGGCAGAGAATTATGATTACGAGCCGCCTTTTCAGGGGAAAGTGTGTGTGTGTGTGTGTGAGTGTGACTATGTGTGTGTCATGACCAAGGATAGACAGATCCTGACGTTATTATAACGACGACTGATGTCTCATTCAGATACTCTACTTTTCACAGGGACTCTAATGAAAATGACATGCATGCATGTTACACCGGAGCCCAGACATGGCCCAGACTTAATTAGCGATCTCTTGCAAGATACTGATTGCAAATCCATGCCTCTTGATTAGAAGATTCACAGTGCTTCCTTTTTTCAAACACCCAGTCACACGTGTGCAACAGAGACGTTTTCCTGAACCACATCTCCACTGTGATGCGTTTGATAAACTAAGAGAGGAAAGTGATTTATTTGAACGCATGTAAGAAAACTGTGCATATTCAAACTTGCCAAAGAGCCGTAATAGCTCAACGACAGCTTTCATGTACAGGTACACACACTAACTGGATTTTTATTCATGAACTTAACTTTTTTTTTTAAGTGACATCTCAGCTTTTACTTGCCCACAGCACACACTGTGTGTTTGTGCAAATATTCACATGTAAACAAGGCTAAACAGCGAGATTCATTATCTATCCCCTAACTGAACAATCCATTTGGTGTCCTCCCACACGTCATTTTAAGAGATCTGTCAGCCAGAATAATGACCTCCCCTCCCCGAGAAATAAGGCAGCGACAGCAAGCATTTGGGAAAATAACGAGCAAAGGAATCCCATTCGATATCACACCGTGGGGCCTCTTGTTCGTCCAAGTTGTCATAGCGACGCAGACTCCAGGGGGGCTTGTCTCAAATGTGCTTCTTTAACCATTTCTACCCTCATATTGTTGCAGTGAGATGACATTAATAAACCTGTAAAGGTGAGAAACAATAGAAAAGAGACAGTGAGGGTTTTAAGGTAAATAAAATAAATTCTGCCTCGCCATAGATACAATTTTTTAAGCACAAAAGCTAGAAGTCTTTACTCAGAGGGGCAAAGAATGCTCTCCATAATCCTAGTGAAAGAGTCGATTTCAGCATCCACTACAGAAACTATGCATCAACAAAGAATTCTTTATTTTACTCATTTAACCTAAATTGTTTTATCCTCCTCCACTACTTAACTGACCAGATCAATATCCTTAGAGTTAAACTGGTTTGATACTTTACTCTGATTAAAACGTATCCCTGATTAAGCAGTGTACTTTTAGTGTAACTTGAACCTTTTATCCTTCCGCTGTACTGCTGCTTTTCTGTGTTGGATTATTATTATGCGCTAGTGCTAACACATCCAGGACAAGCAGGAGGTTAGAGTGTTCAGACTGTGATGCACAAACTGAAAATGGACACAACAGGGACAAGTGTGACAGAGAGAAAGGGGGAAAACCTTCTCAGCATGAGCTGCAGATCCTACAGGATAAACAACGTCACAGTCAAATGTTCAATTCCCATCTTTGATATGCAAACAAGGACTAATGTTCAAACACTAGAGACTTCATCAGTCCCTCCAGGAGGAATCATGTTTACTTTACACAAAGTGAAAATAAGACAAACACAAAAAAACGTGTCCTTGTTTTTAATTTTGATCAACTGGGTGCAAAATGACCTGCTGAGAGAAAGAGAAGGAGAAATGAGGAGGAATCCACCACAATAATCACCCACGCACTCTTTAGTGCCAGTACCTGCAGCTCTCGGGAGATGGTTACATTTCAGCACTCAATGTATGCTGAAAACAGAGAATCTTTTGCTAAAGCAGTAATTTTCACAAACATTGGCTAGTTTTACTCTAAATATGGCAAATTACCTCCCTCTGTTCACATGTGGTGCTGTTTGGCTGTACGAAAGTAAAGTAAGATGAAGTTAAATTGTTCTAGTTTCTCAAGTTTTACAAACATCTCCACCTAATGAACCTACATGCAAATCCTCTTTAAACATGCAAATACTGAAAGATATTTCAGAAGCAAATTCTGATCAAGCCTTTGGCGTTGGAGTAAGCATTTGGTAAAAGCTTGAGGTCATTGGTTGGGACCATGTTGGTGCTTTAGTAGCACTCTGCCTTCTCCATTTAAAGCCATGTTTGAGTGTCAGCTTCCTCGTGCACATCCATAAGTGCAGCCTGCCATCTGGATGATGAAATAATTTAACAGATGAAGTTAATAATCCATGAGCAATTTTTTGTAGCAGTTTCAAACAACATGGCTCATGTTGAGGCCAAAGAAGTAAAGCTGCTGCATTACTAGACCAAATATAGGTGTTCGCTATAGGTTTACTGGAACTCCACCATGTCCATTCAAACTGCTGGTAGGAACTTGATGTTTATTTTTGAACATAGCTATTTTTATGTTGTTGAAGATAAATGCCTGCCTGTGTAACAAATCATTCTGTCTGGCATTTTCTCTCCCTCTGATTTTCTGTCTACACACTGAATATCTTTGGTTCATTTTACACACAATGCATATAAATGATGTAATTTCAGCTTCCTGTTCTGTCTGAAAATAATAAAAAGAAGGGGAGAAAACTCCCCTCTCCCATTTCCACGTGTGATTTATCTGTTTGTCATCTTCAGATTTCTAGGGAAGGTTTATTGCTTTTGCTAGTTTATTAAAAAAAAAAACAGCCCATTGGCTCTGGGATCTATTTCATTTTCATAAATCTGCCATTTCTAGAGCATGTTCTTCTTGGTTTCTTGTATTAAAGTAAAAGAAGAATTACAGTGATGCAGAGGTCCTCGACCCCAATTCAGGGCTTTTTAAATGACTGTCTGAGTCGATTTCTGCCAGATGGGTGTCTGAGGGCAGATCTCATCACAGTCAGATAGTTGGATATCTCAAAAGTTCACTCAAATTATGTCGGTCTGCTCTTCCTCCCACACATGTGCAGCTTACTTATCCATTATATGCTTTACTAAGGACTCACAACAATTCATAAAACCAAATAAGATGTTTATGAGCTTCTGAGTTCATTTTGAAGCTCCAGTTAAATTTTCTTTCTTGATGTTATGATAAATAAACACATTTTGCTTTATGAAATGTATCACTTGTAATAGTAGATGCTGTTGTAGCAAAGTTTAGCACTAATTTGGTGTGATTAAGATAACAAAGGCCCATTTTTGATGATGTTTAGGTTCAACCTTTCATTACAATTGAAATACATACTGTTGGTTCTGTTTTTATTCATGTGAAAGTGACCACAACTCCGTGAACATGCAGTCATTCTGTTAAAGCTTCTAAATTAGCTGCCCATATGTCGCCACTCAAATGACAGACTGCAAGCTTAATAAGTCATCCTGCACAAAATAGCTAACAAACAGCTACCAGGCAGCAACTCTGAAGATGCATTGAGTGTCAAAATGTTAGTGGCATTTACTTGCATCTATTAAAATCTTGCACTGACCAGTGTGCTCCAGCTAGAAAGCTCTGGAGCAACCAGTGACTCCACCCCTTAGCCAATCAGTGACCGACAGTCTGTGACCTTGCATTTTTGAAACAATACGTATGCTTGGAACCACAATGAAGCAGGTACTGAAAATTTGGAGGACAATATCAAACTGCTGTTGGAGAAGGCTGTCCAACCAATCCGAACCCATCCGAGTCATGCTGAGTAGTGCTGTTGGAAAAGGGGCAGTAGGTTACCCGATACTGGGTGAAGTTGGAGGTGACAGAAATTATTTAAATGTTGTATTTAAGCCCTTTTTTACATACTGTTACCTGCTTTTGCAAACGACCAGCTCTTGTAAAATGGTCCTAATTCAAGTAATTCTGTTCTGGTTACTGTTATTTATGGCTCTAATAGGAGTAGATAGATAAGAGGTTAAAGTCCCTTTAGTCATCATCACACACTGGTGAAATTACATATCCACATTTGACCCATCCATTATTAGGTGGTTTAACCCACCAAGAGTGTCAAGCAGGGAGGCATTGGGCCCCATTTCTAAGGTCTTTGGTATGACCTGACTGTAGATTTGAACCCACGATCTCCCAGTCTCAAAGTGGACACTCATACCCACTGGACCACAGAGAAGATAGGAGAATTCATTTTTATGGTGCCCATTGTAGTTTTCAGGGATGCAAGACTGGCCTCAGCTCACATCACTTTTACAAAAACCAACCAAAACACGAATCTCACAATGTGGCAACTGACTACAGTTTGCAGGCAAAAAGTGACACAATTGTTGCTTTCACTTGTGTGCTGGCCAGTAGTGATGCGCGGGTTAGGGTTTTTTTCAACCCGCGGGTACCGCAGATTTCAAAAAGTCTGACCTGCACCAAACTGCCCCGCATCACTTTGTCTAGTTTTACAACCCGCCCCGCCCCGCCTGATTAAAAACACGTTATAATATTGAGCTTCTTACCTCGCTGAATCTTTCCCAAACACGCGATTAGTTTGTCCCTCCTTTCTTTTAAGAATGTAAACTCCCAAACGAATTTTATCCAAAATCTCTTCCTCTATCGTTTTGTTGATGTGGCTGCCTGCCACCTGCTTGGAGCACACTTTGCTGCCGCGTTCTACGTGCCTACGTCATAGGGTCAAAGGTTATCTGCACGTTATAACGTTTTAAAACATGACCGTGTTTAAAAAACTGTCCTAAATATTATGTTTTACAAAATTAAGCATTGATTAATGTCTTTATCTTCAGTGTGCATATCTATATAATATATATATTTGATGATGAACCCGCCCCAAACCGCACCGCACTGAATTAATAATTTATTGACCCGACCCGACCCGCGAAACCCGCGGTACCCGCGGGTTGGAAAACAACCCGCGCATCACTACTGGCCAGAACAGCTTCAGGGCCCTGTTCTTTCTGTGTGTTCAGTTGTGAATAAAACAGAATAACAATCTCAGAAAGCTGCATCACCCACATTATTCTGATCTGTTGCTCAACTTGGATGAATGTTATGCTTATGAGAGGATGGTGTCGTGGATATTTTCCTTCAATAAAACACATTTATTCAGAGAAAGTGCTGACACATGTTGACCCACACAAGTGCATCATGTAGCCACAACTTTCCTACAAACTGGGAGCTTTCATACACGCCCACTCTCACCAGTAAATGAGCTCATACACACACCCACTTACAAACAAAAACATCTTTTTCTCAGCGGTGGAGCTGTTGTCTCTTAGTTGGAGGTAGAGTGTGCAGGTAAAGCTTTCTATGATGTTTACTCATAAACTGTTTTCACTTGATTGGTGATTGCATGTTGCGAGCTTTTATGATATTTTGTATATGAACAGACATTTCTGGTCTTGGAAAAATGTGTTAAATCCAGACATTAAGGGAAACAAAGAACATTTCACATATTTGATGTAAAATATAAAATGTGAGATATTTTCTGATTTTTGCTGACTTGGCCTTTGACCATTAAGAACAGAAAAGAGCAATAAAGCACCAGAATATGGACAAAAACATGTAAACACTGAGATTAAGTCCCTAGTTGTGAGACTGGCATCTATTAATCTTTACATTTTGCTTTTTATCCACAGAGGCATTCAAGGGAAGAAATGTGGGACCATTATTGTGAAAGCTGAGGAGCTGAACAACTGCAGGGTGAGTGTATCAACTTATGGTGCTTTGTATGTCTGTCTGCTGTGTTTGTTCCTCAGCCTCTGCTTACAAGGCTATCCTTTTTTACTTTGTACACATGAAGAAATCAAGCTACAACAAAGGCCCTATTATTGCTCCAGCTGGGTGCTAGCCTCCCCTGAAAGCGAGACCCCATGTCTCAGTGAGACAGATCTGTACATAAAGGTTGTGAATGAAAAACCTAGTGCCCCCCCAGACCAGCTATCCCTACTGAGATCTCTTTCATGTACTCTGTTTAGCGTTCACACCCCACCTCCAACTTCAACACCTTGTCCACATAAATCAGCAAACCTTTCCCCCCGTTAGTCTCACTCTCAACAGCTCTGTTGGCTGCTTCTTACCAGAGGCTTAACAGTCATATGTCCTATTTAACGCATTTATGGAGCTCTCCTGAACTTGATGAACATAAAATGGAGTTTCTAAAGTGCTTTGGGACTAAATAGGCATCAACATTGACTCCTAAATTGGTCCAGTACCTGGCTGATCTACTTAAAATCTCTGCTACACCTGGTTGGAGGGGCATGGGAGGATATGCATCAGCAGTGGTCGGACCCCTGTCGTAAATGCTTTCAGTCCCAGTTCATCATGAAGACATGCATTTGTGTCTGTTCTTGAATCGCACCCAAGTTCTCCTCGGTTCAGAACCGGAATGATCACTCAGGACCAGCTCTCCGTTTTTTAGGGTCCGAAAATCCCCAGAACCTTATGGGTCTTACCCAGTCCAGGACCTGCTAAGGATTTTATTTAAGCTGGTGATTGAAGAGACACGCCTAGGTTCTGTCTGCATTCGTCCGGCTGCGTTTTACCCTGCTTCCTCCGTAAAGTGACCTCCTGAGTAGCCTTCAAGCAGCGAGTATTACTTATACGGCCATGCCCGTTTAACTGCAGATCTCCTCGTGATTCTGGCACTTGACACTGACCTAGGTTAGTTTCCATAACTTGGTAAAACAGTTTCAAGGGTATTATTTCAATAAGCTTGGTTAAGACAACTGATAAAAACCTCCAAAATTGTTTTGACACACAGATCCTAATTCTTTACTACCATGATGAACCACTCACAAAAGGGAATGTCCAATACAATACTTTATCTAGTTTTATAAATTTATTAAGCATAGCATTTTGGCAGGGGAAGCAAACAGCATAAAACCTCATATGATTGGTTAATATTCAACTCGATGATCAACAGCAATAATAGATCAAAATGAATAAAAATGGATTTAGCCAACTTAGACATTGTTACTTACAACCAGGTTAAAGTGCTGGAGCTGTGGTTCATAATTCTTTCTTTCTTTCTTTTTTTCTTTCTTTCTTTCTTTTTTCTTTCTTTCTTTCTTTTTTTCTTTTTTTCTTTTTTTCTTTCTTTCTTTCCTTTTTCTTTCTTTCTTTCTTTCTTTCTTTCTTTCTTTTTTTTTTTTTTTTTTTTTTTTTTTTTTTTTTTTTTTTTTTTTTTTTCTTTTTTTTTTTTTTTTTTTTTTTTTTTTTTTTTTTTTTTTTTTTTTTTTTTGGTAGACCAGGAGAAAAAAGCCACAACGTCTTGATCAGGGACTTGAGCTGATTTCTTGCAAACTCTCCAGGCGAGCTGTTACTATATCTACTCCTGACTAATCTATACGACCGGTCATGAGCGGTAACTTCTTCTTCAACGCCGATGAAAAAGATAAAAAAGAAAAAGATTTATCTTTTAGGAGAACTTGCAAAATAACCGCGCTCCGAGGATTCTAATTGCTAAGATCTTTGACTTGGGTCTTGGGATCGTCTTACGCAACTCCAACTCCAACTGTCAGAGTGGAAAAAACCCAAATCTCCAGTTGTACGTGACTTCTTCTTTTTCAGTATCTTAACCGAGCTACGCCCTGGTCCAAGTTCCCTGTTTTAACCAACGGTTTACCATGTTGTAACATATGTTCCAGCATTCAGCTCAACTGTCCGCCCTTTAAGTGGTAAACAAGTGTGACCTCTTGACATTTCAGGTTACCAACACTTATTTAAGCCTTTTCTTTAATCATTTTAGCTTAAAACCTTTCATACTTAATCATTACAGCTTCATTGATTCAGGCTGTCATACTTGACCTTTAAAATCACCAGTGTGATCAGATTTTTCTAGAATCATTTCAGTCAAACTTATCAGCTTAAACATTCAATACACAATCATTACAGCTTCATTGATTCAGGCTGTTAAAATTACAGGTGTAATCACACACCGATGGCTTTACTCATTCAAAACCATCCTTATGATCTAATAACACATAAACCATTCATTTTTTGATCATCCATTACATATTATCATTACATGAAATCACTCACGTTGATTAAACATATAAAATCATTCTTATACTTATTTTAGCAGCTTTTAAGCATAACAGCATAAAATGTCTCTGTGTGTCTGCTGGTGACCTTTGTTCCACTTCATGGGGAGAAGTAGAACTCAACTCATTTTGACACTGTTCCTGATGGGGTTATGTGCTTTTTTAATGTTTCCCTGATGCTCACATTCCTTCCTTGTCGTGTGTTCCTCTTTTGTTAGGAATCCGTGATGATGCAATTCTGCGGAAACAAGCTGGACAAAAAGGATTTCTTTGGCAAGTCCGATCCCTTCCTGGTCTTCTACAGGAGCAATGAGGATGGCACGTGAGTTACCCCATCCTTTCCTTCCTTCACTCCTCTGTCTCCCCTGCTCCATGTTCAGCTTAATCCTTGCCTGCAAAGGAAATGACTTTTATTGATTTGCCTCAGATCAAAAGCCACACTGTCTGTTTAAGTATGTGTGTGGATGACATGTGGAGATGTCAACACACGTGTGTCTGAAAGCAGGAGGTATTGGATAAGTGTGAAGCTCTCTCTGTGTGTGTGTGTGTGTGTGTGTGTGTGTGTGTGTGTGTGTGTGTGTGTGTGTGTGTGTGTGTGTGTGTGTGTGTTCAATCCATCCCAGTTGGTGCTCTCTTCCATCCTGCAGCGCGGTACAAGTCAGATAAGGCTTTGTGCTCTTAGGGTGGGAGATGCCAGCTCCACCTGCCAGCTGACTGACTAATGAAATAACCTTTTTTCTTCTTTCTAGTGAGTGTTTCTGTTTTTGTGACAACATGAAGGTCAAACGTTAGCATTATATATGATTTGATTTATTAAAGACTCAGTGTACTTTAGCTTTAATTATATGGTGTATCACCACATAAAACTGTAGCAGCTAAATAACCGGTGGTGCTGATTAGGTGTGACCACAAAGGTCTTCTGCTAATCAAGAATGATTGTTAGATTGTGGTTGATTTGACTCAGCTCACTGAATGTTGCAAACACTCATCAATTACAGCAAGGTCTTCTTGCAGTAGAGTAGCTCCAGAGTATTACTCCACTGCCAAGTTTGACTGATAGTATGTTCTTTCAGTGACATGCAGCATTAGTCTTGAGATGTAATTGGACGTGCGTCTTTCTTAAAGTTCCCCACTTTTTCTCATCAGTTCATAGAATATTTTCCCAAAATTCTTGGGGATCATCAAGAGGGTTTTAACAACTTTGTCTCTAAGGGTTTTTAGATGTGTACTCTGACCTTGAACGTTATTAAGACAGGCCTGCAGTGCTTTAGATGTTCTGGGTTCTTTTCATTTTTAATTTCTTTAGAATGTTGCTTTTTAGGATCTTTTAGGCTACTTCATGTTGTCAGACAGGTTATCTGTGTTGCAGCTCTGGCAGTAATCAAGCTTGGGTGTGGCTTTTGAAGATAAACTAATGTGGTTAATCACCATTACGTCATGATTTAGTAATAATCAACATTCTTGTGTTTGTTAGCAAAATATTTATTGAATCACAGAATGGGTTTTGTCAAAGCTTTAAGAAAATAATCATTGAAGGTACATCAACAGCTGCTTAGAGTCAATGTGAGTCAAAATGGCCACCACCACTAAGTGGCATTAGCCAACATAAAATTGTCTGTAACTCAGTTGCTTTTACTGATATTGAACTAAAATTTGGTGTGGCAGCAGCTGAGAGTCATCACCAACACATACTTGAATCACTAACTGAACTTGCAAGATCTCCATCATTTTTCAACATAAGATTATTTTTGTTTAAAGCCATAGTGTTAAAGGAGGCAGCTAATGCGTTCCTTTAAGGAATGGTTTGCGCTTATGCATTCAAGGTGAGTTTAATGGTTGACATGTCATCTTAGCCTGTTTGGATTAAATTACACAGAAAATATGTGTAGTTGTCCTCATGAAGGTCAGGGCTGCACTTACTGTGCCCTGCTTCCAGGAGCTACTTCTTTATTTGCCGTTCAAAAGCACTTTTGAGTTGCAAAGTGGCTGAAATAATTAGAAAAGCTAGTTGCTGTATTGCAACTCTAAAGCTTTTTTCTTTTAGGTTGAAAATGTTTTTGCTTTTTTTAAGGAGATGTAGCAGGAAAACAGCTGCTGCTGTCTTCCCTCTAAAGAGGCTTCTGTTTTGTGTGTTTCTACCAAACTGTTTGATTGGTAGCTGCTCGATGAGTTTTCTATTTACAAATGGAAATGTTATTTTAAAAACAATAACTGTCAAATAGAAATGTTTCAGAATTTTTTTTAATAAAAGCTCCTTTAAAATTAGCTTAATTAGTGAATATAAACACTTTGAATATGTCCCGGGTTCCAGATTGAGCCCTTGTTTTATGGAGTGGTTTCACACAGACTGACTCTCTCTCCAGTTCTGTGTTTTATGTGTTTTATACATTTTGACTATTAAAGATTTCTAAAAACTGTGTCTAGATGTGGGATTAAATCTCCACAGGTGGCTGCTAACTGTGACTAAATGGATTCATTTTTAAGCTCTTATTGATGTAAAAAGTCAAAACTTAATCGAGTCAGTTTGACTTTTGTGTCAAAGCAGCTCAGTTATTGTCCATTTGTTTTAGATTTTTTGACATTCTTGGAGCTTTTAGATTAATTCGATTATATTTATTTAGACTTTTTAGTAGAAGAGAGTAATCAGAACTCCACTTTAATTTCGTTTCCTGATAAATTTCCACCATTTTTTTTATTTTCTCCAGGTTTACCATCTGCCACAAAACAGAGGTGGTGAAGAACACGCTGAACCCTGTGTGGCAAGCCTTTAAAATCCCGGTGCGAGCTCTGTGCAATGGTGATTATGACAGGTAGGAATCTCTATTTTAGTTTCTAGATTCTGACAGCATATGTGTACATTAACTCATTCACTGCCATTGACGACTATAGTCGTCTTTTCACATCCAACCGCTGGCTGCCAATGACGACTATAGTCGTCATTTCCATTTTTTTACGGGGCGGGCGTCGGAGCGAGCCCTCGCACCGTGAGAACAAACATCACGTGTCTAAAGCGGATCTTCATCCATGTATGTCTCACATCACGTGATCAGGAAACGGAAAATCAATGGATTAGGAGTTTGTTTTGTGTCGCTGCTGTGAAAAAAACGATGCACCGAACCGGAAATGCTTCTGGAGCAGCGCTTGGGCAACAGATTGTGAACGAACGGATAACGCGAGAAATACGGCGATTCTTCCTGATGTAAGAAGTGAGTCTACTCTTTCTTTTGGTAGTTTTGGCGTTTACATGATCATAGAGCACAATGTTCTGTGACTCTTCAAAAAATGCTCAAAAACGCTGGCAGTCAGGGGCTTTCTGATCAGAAAACGGCTGGCAGTTAATGAGTTAAAGAGACACTTTGTCACGTCAATATTTTCAGTTATAAACTTAAAAATCAAGCATCTGTTGTATTAATGGCCCTGTAGGTAAGCTTCATGGTTCTTTTCACACTGGTTAGTAATTTTCACAACGTTTTTACACAAAATGCTAGCTGTTACCATTCACTTACATAGTTTGTGCTAAGCTAAAGCTAACAGAATACTGCCAGATCAGGAAAATGACTGGGCTGGTTATTATTTTTCCCACTTATCTTACTCTGGAGAATATGACAACAGGCTAAATTTTACTTTGGGGTGGAATATCCCTTTAAGTCAGGGGTATTTAATTCCGGTCCTGGAGGGCCGGTATCCAGCACGATTTCAATCAGCAGGTGATTAACAGGCTTCTGCAGAGCCTGATGAGCTGCTGCACAGGTGATTCAACCACTGAATCAGGTGTGTTGGAGCAGAAGAAACCACTAACATGTGCTGGATACTGGCCCTCCAGGCCTGGAATTGAATACCCCTGCTTTAAGTGAATCGTGATGTATTTAAGCCCCTTATTGTAAAAAATTGTTTTGAAGGAAGTTGTGTCTCAGTTTGCAGCTGTGGGGTCCAAAATAATAGAGACTAGCTAAATCAATACAATGTGTATTAATCCATGGCTTTTGTTCTTGTTTTAACACGGCGTAGTAAAAAATTATTTAATAAATGAACAAAAGCAATGGATTATGAAGATACACACAGAAAGAACGTACAAAAGAATGTGTATTAATATATACAACATTCTCACCCTAAAATGAAAGAAGTTCTTTCTTGATGCACACATGTGATATTGTTTATTATTTAATCAGCTGTGATCAATACACACAATGCTCCTAACACTCATGTCTTACCAGAATAAACTGAAGCAAAAATCACAGTAAAGAGAACTTGTGGGTTTTAGTTGCCAAGGCAGCAGAGCCCTCTCTGCAGATGGTTTTAAGGAGGTCAGAAAATAAACTGGTAATGAAAGTTATCTGACTGGAGGCAAGAATTCACGTCAGCTCCATTAAGCATCCTCCTCCAGCTGTGATGGCGTTTTGGAGAAATGTTTCAGACAAACAAAAGTGCATCTCATAAAGGAGTAAAAATGGATTTGAAGACACAAATGAACTGGAAGTGGTTTCGCTGATATGAACCAATAGTTGTATCCATCCAGCTCAGTAGAGCTCTGCAAGATGAACGTCAGACTGTAAAATCAATATATTCCTGTTCAGCATCTCTGACATCGTCATTAAACGAGGTTAGAGTTACTGAACCGATCCTGGAAGTGTCAGGGAGTTGGAGCACCTGTCAATGGTGCTTAATGTTAGAGAAGAGAGACAGGAACTCTTCGTCACAAGGTGTAACATTTACAGCCGAGTGGATGGTTTCAGAAATCTGTCAGAATCCAGACAGGCAGGAAGAAACTACAGCTCTTTTTCCTCAAGTCAGACCAAATACATGGTAGTTTTTAAAAGCTGAAATTATTCATCGAGTGACTCATCGTTCAAATACAGAAAATCATTGAGACAGATTATAAGAGTTATTACTTCGTTTAAACAGTTTAAACAGAGTTGTTACTGTCAGACATGCTGGTGCTACGTTCTGTTTGATGAAGGATGGAAATAAATACATCAGCAAATAAGACCAAAGTCCCTTAAGCTAAACAAATGTTAGAAAAACAAAAACACTACAGGAAAACCCGTTTAGTTCACCACAACATTAACTTTGTACCAACGTCTGATGTGTTTCTGATTTATAAAATATATTCTGCACAGATACAATCAGTCTGAGATCAACTAGATGCAGCTTCCTCAATCATCCTGCCTAAAGTGGAGTAGAGAGAAAAACATCAAACACACAGCTGGGTCCATCCGCTCCCTCTCAGCTCTACGTACCAGATTCAATGAGGTTGACTTTACTGATATTTTACACATTATTATCAAAGGAGTCATGGATGGCAATCAACTTTTTGGGGGGAGGAAAAAAATGTTAAAGTGATAGGGGGGCAGTACATACCTAAATCATTGCAATCAAGCGGTATTTTTGTGTTAAAGTAAGACCTTACCAACGGATGGCCATTAGGGTCAAATATCCAGCAAAATGACAAGAACATCAGACTCCCTTTCATCGCTGACAACGAGCGAAGAGGTAAATGTAGCCTCTTTTATAAGACACACCGTGCCGGCAAATCAGCGTAATATTACCGCAATGTGTTTCTTATGAACGCATCACTTTGCGGGAATTTTGCGCCATACCTCCTTTTTGCCGCCATCGCGTAATCTTTTATAAAACTGACGTGATTGTGCAACATTACCGCCACGGTCTGAGCTCTTATAAACGACCTAACGCTCCCTGATGCTGCATTGGCGGCATTGTTTTATAAAAGAGGCTTGTGTAAAGCAACAATGTTTATGAATGACGAAAGTTTTGTAACCGCTTGTTACAAGTCAGTAAATGCGTTTTGTCTTCACGGGCTCCCGTAGAAGGAAACATGGCGTCCAATACTGCGTCGCCCAGAGACTTAGACCCACCCCCATGTGTTTTAGACCCGATTTTTATGGTTAAATGTTGTGAAGCCGCCAATATTTTTCAACAACTGGGCATCATTTAATTCATTTTCAACAACATTTAGATGGATATTTCCAGAGATTAACGGAAAAAACGACACATTGTCTCTTTAATAATATGAGCTTCTTCTTCTTATTATTATTTTTTATTGCCATTATTGTTTTTGAGTCACAGCAACATTAGTTTCTTTGTGGGATCAATGAAGCATTTTTGAATTTGAATGTGCAAAAGTAATTTTAGACAGACTTTGTAAATATCGTGTTTTATTGATTATTCTACATTTTTAAAAAAATTTGTAACACATTTTTTGGACTTTTACACAACAAAGTTTTAACACCATGGAGGAAAGACAAAAAAAGATGTTTCAAGATTAAACACTTGGCACTTTGGCTTGCTTTACCACCTCTTAGTGTGTGAACCTGGCTGTATTTGGTTTTCGTTATTTTATTTATTTATTTTTACTATTTTTATTTCCTCCCAGATGAATTAAACTTGTGTTTGCTTTCAGTACTGGTTCCTGGAAGGAACCATGTTGGAAAGTATTAACCAAAAACATCCAGAAAACAAATCTATTTTATTTTTCATCTTTGTCTTTCTACTTATTTTTTCTACATTTGACATTTTCCCTCAATTTTCCTTGAAAGATCCTTTCGACGCTTTGAGAGTCCTCTTTCTTCTGCGGGCCAACAGGGTTACGTAACATCTCAGGATAAGTTCAGGTCAATGTGTGTGTGTGTGCGTGCGTGTGTGCGTGTGTGTGTGCGTGTGTGTTGTAGCTTAGCGGTGAAACTGGAACAAAGAAACACACAAAAGGGCTTATCTCAGCTGAGCTAACAGACAGAAGCATTGATTTGAAGTTTGGTCCAATAAGCTTGCTGGTGGAGTTGAGAAAGACTGCCGTCTAATCAACTGGAGACTCGGGAAGATGTATACAGTACACACACACACACACACACACACACACACACACACACACACACACACACACACTGTGCCTGTACCCTCGAGCAAGAGATAACAGGAAGATCAAGCTAGCAAACAAAGGAGAACGGTGTTTTTCCTGTTTGTAGGTACTCTGCTGGGCCTCACACACTCAGTCGGGTACATGCATGCAGGTAGGCCACAAGTGAAATCGCTGTCAGTTTAGTGTTACATCATCAAAGCTCAAAATGATGAGATGTTTCCCACAGAGAAGAGGCACAACACTGACTTAATGAGACACACAGATGAAAGTATACATTTACGTCAGCAGCTCTGAGTGGGACTCCAACCAGGAGCCTCATTCATCCCCAGAGCTCCCATCATTACCAGCAGGGCCATTCCCGCTCTGACAGCTTTCCCTCCTTCACCCAGCACCTCCCTTAAACCACAACGTCTCTGTTTCCTGCGTCTTCCCATTTTGGAAAGATGAACAGGATGGAAGAGAGCTGCTTTGGCTCTGATTCAGATTGGAAGATACTTATGTTACCAACCTTCACGCTGTAATTTAAAACTCTGTGGGACTTGATCCGTCTGCTTTATTTTGTCAAAATGACAAACTGAATCAACAGAGTCTGAGAGGTTACTCTCCTCTGGAAGAATGCTTACAGCTGTCCTTGTTTGTGATTTTTAAATTTATTTTTGCATCACCTCTTTTCTTCTCCAAGCATCATTTTCCTTATTTTAATCATAGAAGATTGTTCTTCTAATCTTTTAAACTGACATAGGGTTGTGGTACTAATCCAGTTTATAACTCTATTTAAACATATGAGGCTCAATTAAACATAATTATGACCCCACGTGCATGGTGGTATGGTGTTGAGCAATATTTTCCCATATGGTTTCATCACTGTTGCTCCATGTTTTCTTCATTCAACAGTTTGATCAAGTAGAACATTTATTGAATTAGTTGTCGACTATTTTAAATTAACTTCTCAAAATGTTAATGATATTTTTCACTAAGAAGACCCACAGTATGTATATTTATGGTTGTCTTAGGGATTCCACTGTTATAAAAGTCTTTTAACTTATATTCACCTCTAAACAACACAACTCTGAAGCCAGTTGGTGTCTGCAGTCTCCTTTAAATGTGATCTCTGGATGTTTATGGCTTTATGTAATCAGATTACTTTTATGGCATTGCTAGTTAGAGGTCAAATAATATATATCTGAAGTTATAAACCTATAATATACAACATTATAAAAAACTTTGGTAAATTGAACACACATGATGTAAAGTCAGGTGTACCCTGAGGACGGACTCTTTCTGTGTGTTTGTGGTGTCACTTGATGCTTTTATTTTGACGAGCCATGCAGCCATGTTCCAAGTGTGTCTGAAGAGAAGAAATAAATGCACTGTGTTTCCCAACCTAATGAGCAATCTTGTCAAGTCATAATTATAATTTTCACTCTTACAGCCACATTTCTGCCTTTTTTCAGCCCGTTTTTTTATTTCCATAAAATTGGAAGGAAAAATAGACGTGTTTTGAGATGGAAATCTAAAATTAACTAGATGTAAATACAGAGACAGGTAGACGGTGTTTTTAAATCTACTGAAGCAATGGGTTTGCTTCTGCCAAATCTCCATGACGACTAGAGAGATTATCTTTTTTCTGATGGTACACGAGACACAATGCATCTGTTTATTTTTTGCTTTTCTTTTTTATATGATGCAACCAAAAATGTCAGTGCCTAAAATGCATAAATGCAGTAGAAAATAAATGAATTGATCTCCATTTTGTTTTTCTCCTACCAGAACGATCAAGATTGAGGTTTATGACTGGGACAGAGACGGCAGGTAGGGTTTCACTTTTCTCATCCAGATATCTCAGTTATTTCATTTAGAGGCTGTAAAACCTTGTTTTTTTATAAGAACTCAACTTTTATAAACAGATTTTTGATTCATCACCTTAGGCAGTTTTTATATTTTGTTTGTGTCTAAAGTTTTGGGAGTCTTTTTCTTTGTGTTTATTGTTACATGGGTCTGAAATGAAGTGATATTCAAATGTCATTCAAGACATAATTGTCTTTTCCCTCCTCACCACACCGTTTAGTCATGACTTCATCGGAGAGTTCAGCACCAGCTACAGAGAGTTATCCAGAGGACAGAGCCAGTTCAACATCTATGAGGTCAGTCTGTGTGTGTACTGGTGTCAGACTACTGAAGCCTCCAGTATAGACTGGGTGACCAGATCCAAGCCAATTGTTAAATTAAGTTCATTATGTCTTAATTTACATTTAAGTGGCACCACTCCCATGTCTCTTTGTTGAACTAGCCAGGACTTTAAAAGAAAATATGAGTTTAATTATAATTTTAATTTCCTTCCCTGTGTGTGTGTGTGTGTGTGTGTGTGTGTTTATGCTGTTTTTAAACCTACTACCTTTTACATAGCATAAAAGGGAGAGGGTTAGTCTGCATTTTCTAAAGCATTTGAGGTATGTTTTTGTGTTACAATCACATTTCAATCCACCTCCAAAGACAAATGTTTCTGCTGCGGTTCTGCTCAAAGTAAACCAAAGAGAAATGCACAAATCCACTCTCTGTTGTTTCCTGGGGGCCTTCTCTGTCCGTTTGACCTTGGCACAGTTTAATGAGAACAGATCCTGTGTTTGGGATTCAGAAGGGCTTTTGGCTGTGGTTCTGTCTGGTTGCAGTATTAAAGGGACACTTATGTTTTATTCAGTCTCAGCTGTGTTTTAAGTTATAACATCAATCACAGGCAACAGCTGAAACACGGATGTTTGGAAATGAATCAGATAGAGATGTGTTGGACTTTATCCCAAAGGGACATTTAGGGTTACCAAAATATCAGATAAACCTCTGGATGAATTTCTTTATGTATGTCTACAGCTGATTAACTTTTGTAATCAAATCCATTTTCTGTCTTCTTTTTTTGTAATCAAATACATTTGATTGCAAAAAAAGAATACAGAAACAATCCTGGATGTGCAGACATGCAGCTTGTAGGACAACCCAGTCTTTGGATGTAATCTATCCTGAGTTCAGTTACAGGAGTATCTCACACTTTTCCTGGTGTAGGGTACATCGCCTCTGTCGTAGCAGGGTACTCAGAGCCACCAACATATCTGCCTAAATGGTCTTAAAGGGACAGGTAAACAAAAACTAAACAAACAAAAAAAAAACAAATCAGTGGCTACAACAGCTAATCGACATTAGCATACTCAAATATGGTTACAACTCAAGTCAGTTTTACCCTACGTAAACACAACTGGTGGAGCATTTATCTTGGATCAGGGGTTGGTGAAAACCAAATCTCAGCTTAAAGAAAATTAATTTGACCTCCTTCTTTGGCCAATTTTCAATTGTAAGCTGGAATTTCTAAAAGCTATACGTCCTGTCAACAAAAGGAAAGAATGAATTAAATGTTTCCTTTCACCTGAAGCTGCCAAAAACGAATAGCGTTGAGTTAAGCAGCAGCTGTCACCAATCAACCTGGCTGAAGAGCTTCAGGTCGTAAAGGCGGTTTTTCTTGTAGCGTCTGAAAAGAGGTTGAGTTTGTTCTGACTCTTATCGTCAGAACATTGCTGCACTTCTGATTGCAGTTATATTGCTTTTAGCGATTACAACCCAGTGGATTCTCAGGTCCTCAAATGAGCAGAACGTGATTCAAAAAGCTGCATGTGGTTCATTGGTGGAGCTCAACTAAACTGGAAACAGATCAGTTCAATAATAGTTCAGTTCTTTTAAAACTGCAGGAAAACAGCAGGGTGGCCACCCTCTGTTAGACGTGTCATTACGACGTGAATAAAATAAGTGAATAAAAATGATGGAAAGTATCTTCTCTGTGTTTTAGGTGGTAAATCCAAAGAAAAAGGGAAAGAAGAAAAAATACCTAAACTCTGGAACGGTAAGGCAGAAAAAGTTTTTCTTTTTTAACCCTTGGAGGTCCCTTAAAAAAAGGAACATTAAGGACCCTTAGCACAAAAAAATGTCCTTGATAAAAAGGTGTAATTAAAATTTTATAATGTTTCATAAGTCAGATTTTTTTACACAGATTCCATCCTTGGCTTCAGCGCTCACAAACATAATAAAATAGGTGTGTTTTTTAGATTTAACCCCTTTAATGTCAGGTTTTATAAAAAAAAATCTGCATTGTAAAAAAAAAAAAAAACACTGCCTGCACAAAAAAAATGCACGAGGGACCTCTAAGGGTTAATTATTTTAGATGTTTTTCTCTCATTTGTGACGGCACTGATCAGATTGTTGTCCAACGCTGTTCAGGTGACGCTGCTGTCATTTCTTGTGGACATCGAAGTCACTTTTCTGGACTACATCAAAGGGGGGTGAGTCAGCGGCCGTGCATCCGTCGGACCCGTGCTGACACACGGGCTTGTTCTGTTAATGAGAGCTGACATGCTGAGTGTGTTGGTTCCTGTCTCCATAATAACCCCATCATGACCGCTTGTCTGCAAAGTGCCAAAGATAATGATCCCTTTGTGAGCGTTTGTGTGTGTGTGTGTGTGTGTGTGTGTGTGTGTGTGTGTGTGTGTGTGTGTGTGTGTGTGTGTGTGTGTGTGTGTGTGTGTGTGTGTGTGTGTGTGTGTGTGTGTGTGTGTGTGTGTGTGTGTGTTTGCATGTGTGTAAGGGCCTCCAATGCAAAAGTGTACATTAGCATGTGAGAGACGGATGCATCCTCGTCTCTGTCCTTGTGTGTGATCATTTATTGCACTGGCCCATCCCGGTGTCTTTGTGTATGTTCAAACTGTGTCTCCATGCATGTATGTATCAGGAGGGCTGACCGTGTGCACCCAGGCATGGCGTATTGCTCGCCTACACACTCTGCCTTCATTAGAGTCACACAGGGAGAGGCTGTCAAGGGAGGAGAGAGAGTGGATGTGGCCGCAACTTTAAAAAAATAAGATCCCTGCTCGTCTGTGTTCTCTAGCTGCCTTTGTGAATGTTTTTTTCTTTATTTAGTTGCTGTTACTGAGGGGAAAATCACCATTTTAAAAAGTTTTAATTATGTTTTTGCCACAAACTCCTAAAAGAAAATAATACTTTGTATTTGCTTAGATGTTGTTACTGTTGCTTGTTTTGAGGAAGTTTGGGCCACCAGCTCCAGTGGCCTAGTGGTATGAGTGTCCGCCCCGGGACTGGGAGATCGGGGTTCGAATCCCGGTCGGGTCATACCAAAGACTTTGAAAAAATGGGACCCAAAGCCTCCTCGCTTGACACTCAGCATTAAGGGGTTGGATTGGGGGGTTAAACCACCAAATAGTTCCCGAGCGCGGCCACAGCTGCAGCTCACCACTCCCCACCATGGGGATGGGTCAAATGCGGAGATGTAATTTCACCATTGTGTGATGAATACTTGGGACTTTAACTTTAACTACCGCATCTGTGCCACCGTCCTGCATATTAAGGAGATGCTTTCTGCTTCAACACACCTGGTGGGTGAGTCACTGAATCAGGTGTGTTGGAGCAGAGCTCATCTTGCCTTGAGATTCCATTTTTTTTAGCCAATGTTGTCTTTGGAGAAAGACCCTTATAGGTCCAGCTTTGATTTTAGAGTATAGACAATTAAGAAAATTAGATCCTTATATGTTAAATTTCAGTTTAGTTTCATTTTGCCAGTGAGTCATTTTTACCCACCAAACCCTTCCTAAGTATCTCCTAATTTGAGAAATCCCACTGGTCCTCTCTGCACAGTGGGCTCTCTGAATCTACCTGGTAGAGGTTTGTTTTTCTCCTGGACGGGCTGGGAGCTGGATGCTCCTGCACACCTGTGTGGGTAAATTATGTGCCAAGTGCCATTTCACTGTTTGAGACCTAAATGGAGTGTAATGGTCTTGTTGCACTTGCTCCAATTACATCTTGGAAGACGATGCACTTGTGAGCAGAGACACAACTGTAAGCACTCGCTCATAAAGATGTAAACAAACCCGTGCTTTCAAACACAAAATCCACAAACTTCTCTTTTTATCATCCTCCGTGCATCTCCATCCCATCGGATTGTCGTTTTTGGTTTTTTTTTCTGCCAGTTTACTCGTCATCTGCCGCTTTTATCTCTCTTCGCCACTTTTCCAAATTTTTGCCTTCAGACTGACGGCTCTTTTTGCAGTTCCTACCAAATCAGCTAATTGTTCATTTGGACCTAATTAGGAACATGATCTGCTGGTAGAATTTACATAAACGACTGATTTGAGAAAGCTCAGTGCCAATCCAAATCCATGCCTCTCTCTTTCTATTATTTCCCTCGGATAAAGCATTAGGACTACCCCATGAATTTTGACAAAGGAGCCTCATTTTGCGAGGGTGACGATAGAATGATGAATTGTTGCCGATATCTTTCATTTTGAGAAGTGTCTTTGAAGGCAGCCCTGTCACTCCGACTGACAGACATTGTTCCCTTTGCTTTGGTTTGTGAATTGAGCGTTCCAATCAGAATAGAGGCAGGAGGAAGCGCGGATGGGATTGTCATCATCCTGAGAGGCTATCATTAGCCACAGAAGCAGACACTGAAAATCAAGACAAAGATTGGGAGGGAAAATGCTTTGAAAGGAGCCAAGACTTCTGATTATACGAGAATTTACCGTACACATCAATAAGAACAAAACATCTGCCTAATTTGACTCTACACGTGTTAGATATTTTGTTCTCCTGTTCTCTGAGTGTGTGGAGCTGTTCAGTGTATTCTAGACATTTTTGGATCGACTGATTATGATTTTCAGTGGCAGATTCTGGTTTTTTAAAAATCTGATCATTTCCAACATTTTCTTTTGAGTTAATTTAAATCAATTTAGTTCCTTAAGATACACATTCCACCGGTAAATACAATGTTTTTCTTTGAAAGATTGGTGGAAAATCCCAGTGAACGTCGTTTTTTAGTCTGAAAAGCTGTTTTATCGAGTAATCACATTGGGAAAATGGCGTAGTGTGAAGTGTAACACAGATGTACCTACGGTGAGGCCATGCCAATTGTTTAAAACGATGGCAAAAGAATCATCCAGCTGATCAGTTTGCTTATACTTTGGAATCATCTACATGGTTTCATCTTGCGAATAGTCCATCCAACCATCTTCTGCCATCCAGTTTGTGAGGGAAATGGCTCAAGCAGAGATCCCCAACTATCCCAATCCCAGCTACATCCATTCCTCATCTGGAAGGCATTTTTAGGCCAGCTGTGAGATTATAATCTCTCCTGAGAGTTCTCAGTCTGCCACGCGGTCTTCTTCCAGTGGGACATGTCTGAATTACCTCCCATAGGTGTCCTCACCACATGTACAAACCACCTCAACAGGCTTCTTTTATGGTTGAGGAGTACAAACTCTCCTCTGATCTCCCCACTCTAACCCTGAGGATGTAGTGGGAGAGCTGCAGCCATGAAACTTAAGTCATTGCATCACCTGGAGACACCGTTAATGAAGGTGATGTCTTTTTTAGGATGTATTAACATCACAGCCTTCACCATCACAGCTTGCAGTGTGACCTAAAGTGCTAACCCCTGTAAAGGTTGCCTACAGAGGTTATCGGCTGCTGGTAGGTTTAGGAAGATGAGGTGTTTTGACTTTAACACATGTTTCCCTATTCGCCACATGGAGACCATCCAACCAGCAGCATCTGTTTGGACACCATCAGGAGAGGTCACGTCACACAACATCAGATGCCGTTTTCAGGCCACTCACTCCACTCATGCATACATGTTCATCCAGGCGCTTAGCTAACAGGAACCAAAGGGTTTAATGAACTTCTTAAGACATTTTCATGTTTATTTCATTAAAAAACACCTCCAGCAACTTCACTTCTAACTTTGCTCAACCTTCTGGATTATCAATAATTTTACAGAGGAATATTAAAGAGCTGTGGTGACTCCTAAGGCTCTGTTGCTCTAACTAGAGAAAACGATGTGCTTAGCCACCTGGTTGCAAAAACATAAATAACATTTTACCCCTGTGGTAGGGTTTAAAAAGAAATCGTTTTTAAGAAATATGAAGGCAAATGACTTTGGAACAATTCTGTTGCTGCAATGTATCACTCGCTTTAGTGTGTGTGCATAACGTTATTTTCAAGATATGACCAGAACAGTCATCACTCCATCGTCTCTTCGTATAAAATTACCTGATTTTAAAACTATGACAAGAAAGGGTGTAGATGATTTGTAATCATTCAAGTAGTCATAAGCCTCTAATTTAGCTTTGGAATAGGTGGTTATGGCATCATCATGCTCTAATAAGTTTGAAATGGAGATTTTCAGCTTCCAACCTGCAAAATAAACTCCAAGAAAAGTTTTGGGATCATTTTTGTTGTTTGAATCTAAGTGAGTTAATAAAATGAACTAAATAGGCAGAACATTAGTAGCTTGTTTGTTTCTGAAGGCACTAAATGTCAACATGGACTTGAGAATTTGTTGCTAATGGAAAAGCTAAAACAACAAAACCTGTAAAGATTTTAGTTTTGAAGTGCAACAAATAACTCATTATGTCAAACCAGATTCTTAATTAAAGTAATTAATGTTTGAGCAGCTGTAGCAGTGAGATGCTTTCAGAGTTTGGTGACCCCAAACATTCAGTCAGAGTTTACCAAGAAACACAAATAATCACTCTCACACACTGAAAAAGATCTGATTTTTCATCTTGTTATTGAAATGATAGAAAAGTAGAGTCAATGCTTCTTGTGCTTCATTGTTTACATCTTCTCTGTTTCTTCTGGCTCACTGTCACTTCTCATCAGCATCAGAGTTTTGAAACATGCGAAAAATGACCAGAACGCGACGGCGAGGCGTTGCAACAAACGTGAGGAAACCCAAAACCCTTCTGGAACATTCTGAAGCATTTTGAAAACTCTTTGGAAACTTCACGAATGCCGCTCGCAATTAGTTGCCTACAGTCACGTCCCACTGTGATACTGGCTTCACTGAGTCAGATTCTTCACACATGCTGCTTGTGTGTTAGCAGCTTGTTCACTAAGCAGATTCCCAGTTAAAAATAAAAACAAGAAATCTGTTTTGGTTTAGAGAAGCTAGAATACAAGCAGGAAAGGTCATTCTGTCAGACTCGGTTTTTGCAAGGCTCAAATGGTAAATGGTTTGTATTTGATATAGCATCTTGTAGGGTACTACAACCCCCCAAGGCACTTCACAACACAATCAGGCTTTCACCCAGCTTTCACACGCTGGTGGTTATGAGCTACACTGTAGCCACAGCTACCCTGGGGTTCACTGATAGAAGCGAGGCTGCCGAACACTAGCACCACCGGTCCCTCCGACCTATGTTCAACAAGGCTCCTTTATAACGTGGAAAACGTGTAAACTACCATAAGTGATAACAAAAAAGGTTCATGTTCTCCTCTGAAGACCAGAGAAAGGAGCTCATTTTTCTGTTAAATTCAGAAGACGTAGTTGACCTTTTTGGAGAGTTTTACATGTTCTTATCTGAATATTAATAATCACTCCATTACGAGACGAATTTGAATGATTGCATCAAACCTTACATGCAAACCGTTTTTATGCCAGAAACTGGCTACTTTTGTGTAGGTTTTCTGCTAATGAAAACAAATCTGATGCAGACTAAAACAATGACAGACTGAACACGTGAATCGATACGAGTGACTCTGTAAACTCAACAGCTCTGAGAGTTTTAAGGATTTGTTGTATTTTTGGAGCCTTCTTATTCCACCTATTATTCTTTATGACGTCTTTAAAATTGTTCATAATGGTTGTGAGTCACCGAGCACAGCCGTTGTGTTTGAGATGTGTTTAATTCACAGTCTGGCTTTTCATCACCGTTCTGTGTTGCTTTTAACTACAGTTATCCCCACCCTCTTCGAGGGGTGGAGGGGGTGTATTTTTTTATTCTTACAGTTTGACTTGTCTTCTCAAACTTGGTGTGTGTATGACAGAATGAGACATGGCAGCAGGAGAAGGGGTGCATGTATAATTTAAGCTGCTTGGATGAAGTTTGCCTGTGCCAACATGAGCAACATGACCAGAATTCTCTCTGCTGGCTCACTGGTCCCTGCAGCATGTCTGCTACAAACTCCAGTCATTTTTATTCATGTTTTCATGTCAGTGACATAAACACTTAAGCCTTTTTTATAAGACACACCATGCCGGAAAATCTGCGTAATACTGTCGCCATTTTGTGTCTTGTAAAAGCGCCGTGGCGGCATGGCGATGCAGGAATTTTGCAGCATTCGTTCCACCAAGCTTTATTCTAATATTGCTGTAACGCCAGACTTGTGAATGCAGATTACGACTTGACGCACCAGAGGGAGGCGTCATGATCACGTGGGGAATTACTGCCGAGCCCCGGCCAGCTACAATATTGAAAATGAAAGTAAACACGGGCATAAGTTTCGCTTTTTAAACAGAATCAGCTGAGATGACAAACTGGAGCGATGCAGAGCTCCAGGAGCTTCTCTTCGTTAAAGCTGGAGCTCAGATCAGCAGAGGCTGCACAGGGACTGTGGAGGACAGCCACCTTTAGGAGTGGCTTGTCAAGAAACTTAAGGAAAGCAAGTTATGTCCAAGATAAAAGGAAGTCTGTGGCAGCACAGAGACTGCCCCCATACCCCCTTTTTACCACCATCACGTGTTCTTTTGTAAAAAAGGACACGATTGCGCCGCATTATCACCACGGTCTGACCACCTATAAACGAACCTTAGGCACCCTCATGCCGCCTCAGCGTTACGGCAAATTGGCGGCATTGTTTTATAAAAGAGGCTTTAGTGACTAATTGTCATTTTTCACAAAGCCACTGTTGGGTGTGAGACCTTTATTAGCCTCTTAAAAGCCCTAAAATGTTTGTTCTTTATCCGTCTGTCATCTAAAGGGGGTCAACTTTACAATAAGGCCTCCCATATAAATTGCCAATGAATCAATGTTATTAATTAATATGCAACACTCTTTAAGTGTTTATAAGCATTAACACAACCATCATACCATCACTACTAGAACTGCCTTGAGCAGTCATTTTGACTGCTGCATTTAAACGTCAATAAATTCCCCTTTAGTTTATAGTTTCAGATAAAATTTTATTTCATTAGCTAAAAATATTTTTTTTAACCAAAAATAACACCCAAATAGCCCGTTTCAGTTTCAGAAAGTTATTTTAATCTTTTAATATATTTTTTAATATAATCTTTTTTTGTTCTTGTAAAGCACCTCATGATTTTTATCTTGAAAATTTTTTCTTCTTCTTCTTCAACCCTAACCCTAAAACTGTTACCTTTTTACCACAGGACTCTCTTTGATAGTTGTAGATATTTATAATGCAGTGATCATTTAGAATATTATTACTGCTAAAATGTTTCCAAATGCTCATTGTGCTAACACGGTGGTAACTTAGTCTGAAATGTTTAATATAGCAATGAAATAATAAATAGGTGAACAGAGAAGAAACCAGTCAGTTTGTCTGTTTCTCACCTTTAATTGATGCATAATAAACACCCATAAATGACTTATAAAGTGTTATAGATTAATTAATAACACTTAAATGAACTATTTATGAGCCATTAATAAGGGGAGCCTTATTGTAAAGTGATACCGCTGAATGGCCATTTGAGTGATCAGCTTTGCTTTTTTATCCATCAAATGAAATAATGAAACGTCTCCTTTTGTTTTCCAAGGACCCAGATCAACTTCACAGTGGCCATTGATTTCACAGCATCCAACGGTGAGCCTTCACGTACACATAAACACACACACACACACACACACACACACACACACACACACACACACACACACACACACACACACACACACACACACACACAGTCCTTTGGGAGAGTTTATTCAAATTTATGCAAATGGGGAATCAAGTGTTCCCTAATGGCCCTCTCCATCACACCTGGCAGCTGAAACTTGCTGCACTAACATGCTCCGTCGGTCGTGATTAAGAGCTGTGTTATCCATCTCGGCTTGAGCTCGGGCCATGCAGAACACATCAGTTAGGCCAAAATCTGCCAGATCGAGTAAAAGCTTTCAAGCAGTGGATGTAAACACGCGTTGGAGCTTCAGGTGTGCTCCATCTCTCGGGTCTATCTCTGAACTCTCCCCATCAGCCAAAGTGCTGCGAGTCATTAAAAGTGAATAGAGCCATGAGCCACAAACAGGAGATTAAAATGAGCTTCGTATTAAGAGAGTGCTGTTTTATTTTAGTGACTTATTGATTTGCTTCCTGTGTACGGAACAGGAAACCCAGCCCAGCCCACCTCGCTCCACTACATGAGCCCCTACCAGCTAAACGCCTACGCCATGGCGCTGAAGGCAGTAGGAGAAATCATTCAGGACTACGACAGCGACAAGATGTTCCCAGCGCTGGGCTTTGGAGCCAAACTCCCACCTGATGGACGGGTGTCTCACGAGTTCGCCCTGGTAAGTGAGACAGAGACATGTCCAGATCGGATGATGGATACAGCGGCAGATGAGTTTATGGGGATTGTAAGGGTTCATGTTCAAATTTTTATTAGATTAGATCATCAGAACTGAATATAAGTGACAACACAAAAATACACATCATAGAGTTCGTTCTCTGACACACACACACACACACCACCTCCCTTTGTCATTTTGTTTTATCTGATTTTCTTGTCTCCTGATCCCTTCAGACTTCTCTTTAGAACCAGGTCTTATAATTATGCCCACAGTGGTCATTAAGTCCCTTTGTTGTTATGGTAGACCTCTGTTAGTTTACCAGGAGGTCTGACTGTATGAAGGAGTCTTTTACATAAATAAACAATAAATGATGTACAATAATCCACTTCTAGACCTGCAGAAAGAGGGAGAGAAAAAAAGGGACACACAAAAATACAACAGAACCAAAACATCACTGCGCCAACAACATAAGGATATATAATAGTAAAGATTTTTGCTGAAAAGCACACAGTAATTAATCATAGTGCATGTAGTGCCAACCACAGCCCGAGTCATACTTGTGAGTACACCATGTGAGTATGTGCCTGTGTATGTAAGGGTTCTCTATAGGAGTGTCCAAGACCCGTTGAAGATGGAGGACTCTCTCTGGAGCATGGAGACCCCAGGGGAGACCGCCAGAGGAGCATGTCTCATGGAAAAGCCCAAGTCTAAATAGTCCAACGTCGATGCCAAAGCAATTTCAGCTCTAGCATTAAGCCCACCCAACAATCGTACAGCGCTGTCATTGGCAAGACACAAAACTGATCAGGCCAATAGTAGACCTGCTGTCTGAGGCTACAATGAAGCGTGGCTAGACCTCTTTTATGATTGGTCTAGATTTCTACCTTTATGTAATTCAAAAAGATGTTTTATAGTAAAACAGCTTCAAGATTTTGCAGCCTTCTGTTTTCTCAGTCCAGTATGAAGGTTTCTGAATCATCCTTTGCTAATCCTTTACCTCCTTTCTGTTTCCCTCCAGAACGGCAACCCTCAAAACCCGTACTGTACAGGTATCGACGGAGTAATGGAGGCCTACTACCAGAGTCTGAAGTCTGTTCAACTCTACGGACCAACCAACTTCTCCCCTGTCATCAGCCACGTGGCCAGGTGACCACTTTTCGAATCTGTGCGCTTTGGAAGAATCACACCCAACTTTTCTTCCCTTTTGTGATTCATGATTAACTTTACTGCTTATGTGAAAGAACACGGAGCACTCTGACAGTAAACATGTGTCCCCAGGTTTCCTATAATGAGCTTCCTGAAGCAAGTGTTGCCTGGTAGCCAGCAGCAAGAGTTCTTCTTTCTCTTTTGTTCCAATCTAAAGGAGCTGATTACATGTTTGTCTCTGTCTGGGTTTCAATGAAAGCTCAAATCATGCTGCAAGGAAAGCCAAGCAGGTTCTCTTAAAGGACATTAAGAAACTTTTCACACCAGCAGGTAATTAAGGAGAAATGCTCGAGCGATGTCTCATCAGGTAGCTTCATCGCCGTCTGCCGTCTTTAATTGTGTCCTCCAGATCTCAATCCTTCACTTCCAATGAAAGGCACTTAAGTGGTGGTTGTTGCTAGAGCATACAAGTCTGACCTCTCTGCGCTGAAAGGTGAAGCTTATCAAAAGCAGCAGAAATGATCTAAGAGGTTAAATGTCAGCGAGCATCACTGCAGATCTGAAACTGAGCTGAGCTCAGTTTTTTGAAAAGTTAAAATATGTTTTCCTTGGTTTTTTTAGATGTCTTATGTCTTATTAAATAACTCTTTTTTTACTGATTTTTTTTTCTAATGAGAACATTTGACCACAGGCCATTAAAAACGCCCAGCGACCGACGCTGCCTCTAACCTCCAGATGCCATGGGACCACTACAAGAGAGCTAAGGGGAGGGGTCACTGGGCTTGTTACAGCACACCTGGTCCCAGTGCATTCTGGGAATTGCAGTTTCAGTGACATTTGCTCTGTAATCCCACATTCTGGTTATAATAAAAACTGAATTTGATCTCACAGGCCAGGTAAATTTGTTACAGGCGGTGTTTAGAGTGACCATTTACCAAAAGGATTGTTAGTTGATGTCCCAGTTGGAAGGAAATCACCACTTTTTCTCCTATTGAATTTTTATTTTAACTCTAGGATGCTTTATTAAAAGGTATATAAATTAGTCAAAAACCAAACAATTTAGACCATAGAATCCCAAACTTTTCAGCTTCTGACCTACAAAATAACAGGTGGACTTGTGACCCCACAAATCTCTAGTTGGACTCTAAAAACCTCTAAAACTAAATATGCAAGTACATAATGAAAAAAACAATAGCTTCATCTCCCTATATACCCTTTTATTATTTGACTTTTGTCAAAAAGACCCCCAAATCAGTGTGACTTTGGGGTTCTTCTTTAAATTTTTGTTCAGTTTAACTATGGAGCAAGATTTAGTCGTGTTGAGTGTGATGGTGGTCAAAAGAAAAAACTAAGTTTATACGATTCAGCAGAGGAGTTGAAAGCTGGTGGGATCTTATTTGGATAATTGGTAGCAGGTCAGTGACATGACGAGATGAAAAGAGAACCTCAAGGTTTTTTTATTTTTCTATTTCTCATGCTGTGAGAGGCTGCGGGGGTTTATTCAGGAGTTCATTATCACTTATGCTGAAAATCTTTCACATATTCAGAGAAATTTATAGATCCCTGAGCAAGAACTCTTTAGGCTCTCTGACAGAAATGTGTTAAAAGAGACTAAACCATGTTTTTGTTGTAGATTTATCCGTATGGGTTCACTAAAATTAAACTGGAGCTATAGAAATCTGTATTCAGCACATGTTTCAGCAGCAGCTGTTCAAAGACTGAAGTCCAGACCTTTTGAAGCCTTCTGTGCATTTTGAAATAAGAAACTACAGAAAAGGAGGTCTTAAGCTGTCAAAGAACTGACATTTATACAGCAAGGACGGGAAAACATTTACCTTTCCAAACTCCAGTAATTGGTCTCCCTTCAGTTTTTGTTTTTGTTGGAAAGAAGAGGCAACACAGAGGAAAATGTGCTCCTGTCAGGAAGGTTTTCACTGTTGGCATCAAATTCAGGTGAAGAAGATATATTTTTAAAAAGGGAAATTACTTTATTATTAATCTGAAATATAGATTAATTCTTTTATTTGGGTTTTGTATTTAAAAAAGACATTGGGAGCACAAAACTCACTGTAACTGTTTATTTTCTGCACAGGTATGCAGCTTCAGTGAAGGACGGCTCTCAGTACTTTGTGCTCCTCATCATCACAGATGGCGTTATCTCAGACATGGCTCAGACCAAGGAGTCGATTGTTAATGTAAGTTAGCTGATAACGCTTCAGCCTGCTGTAGAAGAATTGGATTATAATAATAATGTTGCTTTTCTGTCATGTATACGTGCACCATGGCCTCCCATTAAACCTGCAAAAGAAATTTGCAATGCCAGGGCAAGGCTGCAGGTCCAGACAGAGTCCATCTCTGCAGAAGATTCTGCAGAACTTCTTTAACCTTCCCGTTTTAATGGTTGAACCGCCTGTTCAGCAGCTCATGAAGCTCTGTAGAAGCCTGTTAGCCACCTGCTGATTAAAGTCAGGTGTTTTTAAGATGAGAAACAACTGAAACATGCTGCATAGGGGCCCTCGAGGACCGAGATTGGGCACCCCTGGTCTATTCACTTATGACTCTTAACAAGGCAGCTAATGGGACAGCACCAGGTCAATGTTTATTCAGTTGTATTTCATAGAGATAAAACATATAGGCCATGCTTGGTGGCTGTAGACAGATGGATGAGATGTTTTAGGTACTGGAACAAGGCTGAGTGTCTTCCACAGCACTGGGACCTTCTCCTGAGTCAAGCTAAGTTTGAGCAGAGAAACAACTAAAACATGCTGGATAGCGACCCTACCAGGATTGGTCACACCTGGATTAGACTGTTAAAGCAACATGACACAGCATGAGTCTGTAGCAGTTCAGTAGTTTTTGTTGCTCCATATTTAGTAGCTGTTTCAACCCAGGCAAATCAATTCTGGCGTGAAACAAACTCACATGTCGTCACACTTCCCAATAATCTACCAGAGCCACGTATCTAAAAATGTGAGAGAATTTTTTAAATGCTGCATGTTTTCTTTAGCACATTGCCAACAGAAGTAGCCTTTACGGTCACTCACTCCCTCCCTCTCCGTCCTTTCCATCACTGTAGAGGCGCAGCATGCTCCAGAGAAAAGTGTCATATGGAATGAAAACAAAATCAAGGATGAGTCGCAGTCATTTCTGTGAAACCCAGGCAGGCCTACAAAAGCTACTAAAGAGACGCAGGCGGTTAAACATTGCAGACTGAGAGGAAAATGGGGATAGAAGGTGACACGGTGAAGGGGAAAAAGGGAAAATAAATCCCCAGATGTGACGGGGGTGGGGGGCTTGATTCCTGAAGGGGGCCTGAACCAAGGGGAGCAGAAAATACACAAGATGTTTTCATACGATCATCTATCTTCCTGCACCCTCAGGTCAAAACATTACTCAGATATATCGAACACACACGAGCTGCTGCTGTTGTCCTCTAGAAAGTGTTGTACACACACACACACACACACACACACGTGTCTGCATGGTTGTCAGTGAGTCCAGGCTGAGTTGTAGGTGTTCTTATCTCCAATATCATCGGCTGTGATGTCTCATCCTACGCAGCGCTCCAGGGGGTGCCGTGGAAAATACTCACATCAAAGATTCACACAAGTTCTTCCACATACTGTGTGTGTGATGCAAAACATCAACATTACAAGTTTACCAGTAATGAAAAAAGCAAAAATATTCAAAAGACAATAAGACAACCTGGACGGCTTATGTCAGCTACATGATTTTATGTCTTAAATGTAAAAAAAAAAAAAAGTTTTAGACATTTTCTTTTGTTTGTTTGGCTCGTGAAATGATTATCAACGCCCACAAACAGCCAGGAAGTGTTTCATGAACCATTGGGGGAATTTTTAAGCAACACTTTCAACTTCTCCCTCTCACTGGTTGAAAGAGGAATTACAACTATCGTAAACAACCCTGCAGCAGCTAGCACTAACATCGAGCTAACACTAATATGAGCTGATACTAAATAAGCCACAAAGTAAAATGATCCACTCTGTTAGACAAAAAATTTTATTACTTACAAGTCCAGGAGCAACAAAGCCAGGTCACCATCAGTCCGTGATTTCATAGCCTCCTCCAGCTTCCTCATAGTGTAGGCAGTACATATGTTCACTCTGGTTTTACCTCTTTGCCTCCCCTACAAAGACATTACTCTCTTACTTTTACTTCCAGGCTCTGCCAAAAAAAACCATTAATTTTCTTCCTCTTGTGCTTTGTTTCAACAGTCAGCGAACTGAAAAGGCTAGCCTTTATATTAGCTACCAGTACAGTAAACACCTATTATGGTAAATCAGGAGACAACCCACTAGTGTTCCTACCCAAACCACAAAACTGTTAAGTGCAGTTTCTGGTCACCAGAAGGCTACAGAGTGCTGTCCCATGTGAAGTTGATCACATTTCTGGCTGAAGAACCACTGAAACCAGTTTGAAAGCAACAGCTTAAAGTGTTGTAAACTCTTTAGTTTTTTTTTATCTAAAACTGGTTAACTTTTAGATTAAGCCCATTTCAAGATGGCCACCGCAGCTGATTGACAATAACAAATACAAAAAGGGCTAAAGCTCAGCTAATTTTACAGATACTGACCTGGTTGTTGTTTGTAGCTAAGAGTCTTTCACAAAAACATTCTCCAGATGCTAACAGATTGTGAAAGATCTTGCAATAAAAATAAATTTCATTAAATAAAGACTAGTTTCTCGATCAGTTAAATAAATAGTTCAATTTAACTTTCAGTAAAATGGTAGAAATGAGTTTTTTCCTTGTGTTTGTCTTAGGCTGCCAGCCTACCAATGTCCATCATCATTGTTGGGGTTGGGCCTGCAGAGTTTGATGGTAAGCCACTAATAATATTATTGTTCATTTAAATGATTTGAAAGCCAACATTAGAGCAAGAAAGAGCAGAAAGAAATGATGTCCATATTCATTTAATTTTCTGTATTTTCCTACAGCCATGGTGGAGTTGGACGGTGATGAAGTGAGAATCTCATCCAGAGGAAGATTTGCTGAGAGAGACATTGTTCAGGTAATCACCGCCTTCTTTATACTACAATCTTGCTTGGTTTAAAAAATCACCATCAGTGTAAATTTTAAAATTGTAGTTAGCCAGAATAAACTTGGACCATATTTCATCCCACTCATTTGTTTTTGTTCAATTTTATTTTATTGGAAAATAAATTTGTAAATTTATCCGTTTTCTGGTACATTTTGATGTACTTGTGACAAGTTGGGATGAATTTTATTATTGTACAAAAGGCACAAGGTGAGCTTGTGTGTCTTTATTAGTGAAATATCTAAAATCTTATTAAAACTCCCAGGAAGTCTTGACTGGGTGTAAAATCTGCAACAGATGGAGTTCACAGTGACCACTGCAGCTCATCAACACTAGCACAACATGTAACTGTTTTACAAATACTGATGCAGTTTTATCTCTAACTCGTGGATATGAGTGAAATTGTGCATAACGTTATTTTCAAGATTTGACCAAAGCAGCTACAGCTGTATCATTTTTTCAAATCGTCCATCTTCGTTTAAAACGCTGGCCCATAAGCAGGGGATTTTATGTATTCTGTAAGATCATACATGCAGGTTTATGAATTCTTTCTGCCTTTAAGTGCACCTGGTTTTTGTTCGCCTTGACCTTATGATGCACCACGTAAACACAGAAACACAATGAGATAATCAAAAGCTTTCTGTTACATTCTCAGGAGTTTTTACTGCAGCTAATAACCAGACACCTTCAGCTCTGACCTCTGACCTAAAGTCCAACCTGAAAATTCCTTCATTTCAGAAGGAACCTGCTGTGCATCCAGAGAAAAGAAGAAACATTTCCTCATCAATTCAACATCAGACTTATTTTGGTTTTGTAGCAAACTCTTTTCAAAGATTTGCAGAGTTATTTTTCTTATTTGTATCTTTTTGTTGGGGAATCTCATCAAGAGGAGTAAATAAGTAGAAAAGTAAACATTTTTGATGAGCTGTGTGTTTGGTGGCGACTCACTGAAGTCGCTTTATGACCTTTTTGCTTCCTTGTGCAGCCTGCCACCCTCCCATAGAGCCACGTAGACGCTCATTAGCTGACTTTTAAATAAGGCGACGTACACACACACATCGCGCACGCACACACACACACACTGTTGCTTCACACAGAAACAGATCTAGACATGGTGTAGGAATACTACTGGAGCATTAAACCAGCTCAGCCTGCAGGTTCTCATTATCATAGTGATGATAACCCCAAATGGCACGGTGAGGCCAGCAGAAATTTCCAGCACAAGCTGGCTGCTCATAGGATCTTCATGCTGCAGATTTCATCCTGTAACCAAATCAACATAAACCAGATTGGAATTCCTCATTTAGCTTATCCATGTAGAAGCACGCAGGGCTGTTGAGTTTGGAGACATAGATGCTTTCAATGATTTGTACTGGGAGGGATGTGAACAGGAAGTTCCAGCAACAATAATTTGTGCTCAGGAATCCTTCCAGGAGGTTCTGAAACACTCTCAGGCCAGTCGAGATAATAACCTCACTGCAGGCCTGTTATAAGGTGGAGTGGCACTTATTCTTTCGTGACCTGGAGGTCGGCATTAATTCTTTACACGCTAACATCAGTGCTATATTCAGTACGGGTGCAATACTTGTTCAATACCCGGATATACATCCATGCGCCATGCAGCGGCAAGTTACAGTGGTGCTTTGTCATAATGTAGTCCCAAGTCTAAATCGGCTCCTGCAAATCCTTCGTGTTATTTCTTACTTTTTATTTGCAGTCGACATCATTATTGAGCTCACCAGGAATAATTGGTGTCATTACTGAGTAATTTTAATCACTTTTGCACACAAAATGCTAGTACCTGCCATTCACATCCATTGTTTATGCTAAGCTAAAGAATGACTGCTGCCAGATCAGGAGAATTTCTCCGCTTTTTTCTCACTTATCTAAATGTGGGGAATACGAAAATAGACCAAATTTCACTTAGGGGTGGAATATCCCTTTAAATCACATTTGTCTCATGTTCTGTAGTTGGAATCCAGAACATTTCAGCAGCAAACCCTCCATCAGACTGTTTTGTGTCATTTACCAGATCTGCAGCAGTAACAGTTTGCCATCCAGACTGGAGTAAAAAAACTTTTCTTCATCCTTTTGCTGTTTTGATGTTTTAATTGATGCTCTTTTCCCTTTTTCCCCACAAAACTCTTGGTTTGATGCACTCATCATTTTCCTTTAACTGCCATTTCTTATTTTTTAGCTTGTGTTATATTCAGAAGTCTATAAATGACTGTCATGCACTTTGATTTTAGGAGAGCCTGTTTAAACTCACACTCCCTGTCCTTCTGTCCTCCCAGTTTGTTCCATTCAGAGACTACATTGACCGAACCGGGAACCACATCCTGAGCATGGCCCGGCTCGCCAAAGATGTCTTGGCCGAGATCCCGGACCAGTTCCTCTCCTACATGCGGACCCGCGGGATAAAACCATCGCCGGCACCGCCACCCTACTCGCCTCCATCGCAGCCCATTCAAACCCAGATTTAAATTTAAACAGCAAGGCAAAAAAAGTCTTGGAGTCAGGTGTTCGCAGAACTTTACGCGCGAAATACTTCCATTTCCTCAAAGCCGCTCTCCATGCCTCGTTGTCGTGGTTACCAGCGGTCTTTCTCGTGTTCAGGAAGCTGCACGTCAGGCCAGGACAGAGGCACTCTGGAGGGATAGTCCAGCAAGAGTCTGTTTACTTCCACTGTTAAACATTCCCATAATTTGGACTTTTACCGTTTTTTATTTTTTTTATTATTATTTATTTAATTTCCTGGGAAATCCTGGAGAGGCTTTAGAGAGAGCTGCTAGTTTCAGGTTTTGATGAGAAATATGAAGGAAAGAAATAATGAAGAAGCTTTTCTTTGGAAAGATTGTAAAGAGAATGTTTCCAGAAAAACAAAGGAGTCACTTGAACATTAACTTCTGTAAAAAAAAACAAAAAAACAACTCTATCTCTCTTTCTGTATTTCTCTCGTTCTCTTTCCAACTCACTCACTGTTTACAGTCGAAGCTATATGAACGATTTCTACTGATACTTTTATATGCATAGAGCTCCATTATGAAGGTTGTAATACTCTTACTCTTCTTTCTTTTCTTCTCCTGGCGCTTGTGTCAGGTAGCAGCAGTGCAGGTCCTGGTAGCCCTTCTGTACCGTACTGTACCGTGCTGTACCGTACCGTACTGTATTCTGGTGTCTGTATTAACCTTTTTGCATGAGTGTAGCCTCGAGTCAAGTGCATGCAAATAGTGGCCCTGCACTACCTCTTCCACCCACACGTCTGTCTGTGGGACAACAGTGTGCTCATTCGTCACTCGTCTGTCTCTTGCTCCTTCAGTAGATGTGTTTCCATCCAACTTTATTTCTGCGGGTTATAGTTCAAGTTTTTATGTGTCTGTTTTAAACCATCATATAAGTATTATGGTAAAGTATTATTTAAAAGAGTTCTAGATTTTTAGCCTTGTTGGCTAAGAAGGCTAGTCTTGTGCTTTATTAAGACTGGAAAATGCAGAGTAACATGTTTTTAAACTGCACCGAGATCTTCTTTAAAAGTGTAGTTTTTACCGTTAATCTCTGGAAATATCCATCGAAATGTTGTTGAAACTTAATTAAATGATGCTCAGTTGCTGAAAAATATTGGCGGCTTTGTAACATTTAACCATAACAATGAGGTCTAAAATACATCGGTGCAGGTCTAAGTCTCTGGGCGACGTCATATTAGACGCGATGTTTCCTACGGGAGCCTGTGAGGACAAAATGCATTTACTGATTTGTAACAAGCGGTTACAAAACTTTCACCATTCATAAACATTGTTGTTTTAAACATTTATCTCTTTGCTCGTTGCCAGTGATGAAAGGCGGTCTGATGTGCTCGTCATTTTGAGGTTGAACTATCTGACAAAGTACTCATTTGAAAATTGCGATCCCAGGGATTTTTGGCCCTAATGGCCATCCGTTGGTAAGGTCTTACTCGAACACAAATATACTGCTTGCTTGCAAAGATTTAGGTATGTACTGCCCCCTATCGCCAGGAAAAATACCATCACTTTAAGTTTTTTGAGGGTTTAAACCTGTCTTCTGTTTAATGTTGGTTGGTTTGTGAGATAGTTTGTATTAATGAAGCTCTCTACCGTTTAACAGCTTGTTACTCTGCTTTATTTTATTTTCATTGTACCAGAGAAAGCTCCTTTTCCAAACTTATAGGTTTACGGTGTCAACAACCAAACCGTCATCTGTTTACTTCATAAACTTTATGACATCAAATTCGTGAATACCGATCTCATAAACAAAATACCAAGAAACTGAGTTTTTCCCCGTTCTTTGGTGTACGACCAAATAAAATAGAACATAAGATAAGCGGCTTGAACAGGCTAACACCATAAAATGGTGAATATTGGAAGTGGCACGCCCTCAGAGCACCTTAGCATGACTTTGAAATGAGTGGAAGTTTTTGTGTTTGTTAAATCCCATTCACATTGGGGTGGTGGGGTGTTGATCCCTGGAGGTAGCCTACTCTTACCTCTCAATCCTTCATTTGACTTCATAATCAAAATGTACCAAAGTAGACAAAACAACAGAGAAAATACAAGCAACTGTTGTTTTCGTTGTTTGGGTTTTAACCCAGCACAACTTTCATGTGCCGCTGAAAATTTTCAATATCAATTTGATGAGTTTGACGAGTACAACCCACTTGTTCTAGAGCTAAATAACTGATTCTAGATGGCCACGACAGTTAATCATCAACAAACTCAAAACTGGTTATAACTCAATCAGTTTTACAGATATTGAGCTAGAATGTGGTATTGAATTTACCGATCATCCCTGACATGTACTGGGAGCTCTACTGGTTAAGATGCTGGGCTGTAACTTGATTCTCACTGCTGGAGTCAGTCCTGTGTGTCTTCTAGTGTCTCATAGACCACTTGAATGATTTCAGGAAGTCCATATTGGACGTACACCTACAACTCCTGGAGACAACCCAATTCAAGATGGCTGCCACAGCTAACTAAAATTATAATCATAAGTTTTACAGATACTGAGGTAATATGTGGTGTGGTCTTTAAGTGCAGCAGATATTGCAATATTATGTGAGATTTCTGCAAAACAGCTCCAACTCCATCAATTTTCAGCGTAAAATAAACTTTAATAAAATTCTGGCGTGAAAGTTGGATGGTGATTTGCATTCCTTTAAAAAATGGCAAGGCTTTTAAAATACATTCAGTTTGTGGTTTCACTCACATTTCATAATAACTGGTTTAAAAATCTAATTTTATTTAAGTTTTGGAGTGATTCTGATTTTAATGTAGCATTTACTGCCTGTTGAATGGAAACATAGCTACCATTTGTCTCTTTGTCCCTCCGTGTTTCCCCTCCTTACCACCCACGTGGGCGGGGTTTCATTTCACTGTGTCGTCACACTGCCCTATGTTGCATCAGCAGCTGCTCTCAGACAAAATGTTGTTTGAGCAAAAAGAGCCCAGTGGTCAAAAATGCGTAGAAAAACACACTTTCCCTTTTATTTTTGGTTCTTTTGTGTTTGTGAGTCTGTGTGTGTGTGTGTGCGTGCACATTTTTTATTTTGTTGTTTTTATTGCACTTATAGCTTTGATATGTGTATTTTATGATGTGTGCCAATCAAAAAGGATGAGTTGTGTGAGCTGTTTTCCATCCGAGTTTCCAATGAACGCTGATGTCTTCTACTTTTGTGGTGAATGTGAAGTGGATGTGGTCCGATCGTCACAATTTGAGTGAAACGACAGAAAAAACTCACAAACATTAAAACTATGATTTGAACACGGAGTAAAATACTGCTGCAGAACTTAAAATTTGATAATAAATTTTAGCAATGCAGTGATTTTTATATTAAATATAAAGAAAATGATTTACTGTGACCAAGTTTAATCTGAAAAATCTTGGGGGATATTTCAGGCGTTTGTTTATATTTAAACTTCTCAGTGACAATGTTAGAACCAGACAGTAAAGTTTTACAAAGAAAATAAGCTGTTTTTTAATAATATTTGACTTTTTCAGTTTTACATTGGGAGAAAAATGTGACAAAATCACCATGTAGGTCGTGAACCTCCTTCCTTCCTCTGAGTCGTAGTTTGAGTTGTGAGGGATTGTAGGAACTCGCCAACAGGAGCTGCAGCACATCTAAATCTAATTTAAATCAAATAGTTACTAAAATTAATGATTTTTGTTGCTGCTGAGAAAAAATTATTAGTCTGAAACTAATCAAGGTAAATCCAGTCAAGCGTAAAACATATTTTAGTTTGACTATATGACCTCCCAGTCAAAGTTTGAAGGTTATTTTGTGTTTTTCCTGCTCTGAACAGTTTACTTTTGACTTAACATTAAAAAAAAATCACCATATACCATTTAAAGTTCTCGCACTAAGCAGATTTATTGTACTTTTAGTCATCCTACATGACAGTTGAGTTAGTTTTCTTGCAGTTCAGCCATGTTTTTCTTATTGTAGCTGGCTGTCAGTTCCAAGCATTCCCTCTCTTCCAATTCACTGTAGCAGATTGCCTATATGTGTGACCTAACCATATGAGTTTGTGTGTGTGTGTGTGTGTGTGTGTGTGTGTGTGTGTGTGTGTGTGTGTGGGGACTTGGCTTGCTTCAAAGCTGACCATATCATTAGGACTGAAGGTCAAAGTGAGGATCTCGTTAGATACCCTCTAAAAAATCATCCAAAACTCTGTAGCATTAGCTTACTTTAGCTACTTTCCTTCCTGGAGCTTTTAAAAGTTTGTTTTCTTATATATTCAACTTTAGATTTGTTAGAATAAATTAAAACATGAAAATTTGTTTCATGCTTTCAATTTTACAAGCATTTCTTCACCAAACTCAGCATCTCACTGGGCTGCAACTAGCATCAATTTGCATTTTAGAGGGAGTTTCTGAAATGTCTTGACACTTTTGCAAGGACTCTCCATTTCCTTTTTAACATGTTGAAACAACTTTGAAAGAGAATTTTTCATGGAGTTTTTATGTGCTTCAAGAACTTTCCTCAATCCAGAACTGTGAAAAATGAGACAGCTTTTGGAGTTTGCAACCAAAAGTCTAATAAAATGAGGCTTTGTGAGTTCATCAGAACAGGAAAATGTGAACGAGCCTTACATGAACCTGGTGACACGTTAAACTTGCAGATTTTTGCAGATCATGACAGTCGCAGCTCAGTGAGATAAACAGCTGATCAACTCAAAAACTCGTGCTCTGAAGTCACATGACCCTCAGTAAATCATCCAATATTGGAAAAAAAAAAACAGCTTTTACTTCATCACCTAGAGTAAAACATAATATGGATGCAAGAAAGATCAAAATGATGCAAACAATAAAATAATGGTGACTTCTGCTCTAAATTGCATAAAAGTTATCGGATGTGTGTTTTATTGTGAAAAAATCTGCATTGTTTTAATGCGAATTTAATGTTTATATATGGACATTTTTCAGAATAAAGTCAAAATGTTGAGGGGATTTGTTTTATATATTTTCAAAGTTAAGTCAAGATTCTTCAGGGTTTTATTTTTTCACCTTTATTGTGGAAAAGGTTCTGTAAATTTTGACTTTGATTTAGAAAGTCAGATTTTTTCCTGACCTGTGGTCCTAATGTACCAACGTAGCTTTCTGATGTTTCATGCAAACAACATTTTGACCTTTCTTGCTTCTGTACTCCCGTCGTCCAGAGTCCACGCTGCCAGTTACTTTATACTTTTCAGACATGGTGGAACTAGCCTCTAACTTTACCATTCAGGCCAGGTGTGTGTGTGTGTGTGCGCGCGTGTGTGTGTGAGGATGCATGCATGCATGTATGTATTTTTGTGTGTATGTGAGGCACCTTTATACGAGTGTTTTATTAGACCAAGTGAGGTGTAAACACACATAAAATTATTTGTTTACTATAAAGATATCCAAATATTATATTGTATGCTTGTTCTTAACAATGTGCACTGTTTGCATGTGCAGTTTTACAAAGGATGCACCAGTTCCTTTTGTTGAAAACTGAGTGTTTATACAAATATATATATATGACATTTAACTGTACAAAATGGCCTTAAATCTCTCACTGATTTTCTTAGAATTGTGCGATGCCTTCTTTAGAATAAAATCATTTCATTTAAAGGATTTGATCGTATCTACTTTGTGTTGGTGTTTCTATTGCTTTCTAGTGTGTTTTCTTTGCACAAGTTCAGTTATGAGGAAAAATAAACATCTTGTACAATTTTTGAAATCGTGATTGATCAGATGAAGCATGGCTCAAGTACTGATTGTCTGATACTACATAGATGACTATTTCTGTATTGAATTTTGGATTTTTAAATAAATATTCGTATCAAACTCACTTTGCTGTTTAAATTTGTTTTTAGTCTTTAATATCAACTCTTATATCACTCTTTTGGGGGGAGAATTTTTATGAAGTGTTGAGATTGAAGTTGCGCGAGCGAGATCGATTTGCGGATTGGTGCTGCGTCTGCAGTGATGCGGGCGTTGTACCGGTCTGTCTACCCTCACCTATGGTCACGAGCTTTGGGTAGTGACTGAAAGAACGAGATCGCGGATACAATCAGCCAAAATGAGTTTTCTCCGCAGGGTGTCTGGGCTCTCCCTTAGAGATAGGGTGAGAAGCTCGGTCATCCGGGAGGGGCTCGGAGTAGACCTGCTGCTCCTCCACATTCAGAGGAGCCAGTTGAGGTGGCTCGAGCACCTGGTTAGGATGCCTCCTGGACGCCTGCCTGGTGAGGTTTTTCTGGCATGTTCAACTGGGAGGAGACCTAAAAGAAGACCCAGGACACGCTGTTTCTCGGCTGGCCAGGGAACACCTTGGGACTCCCCCAGAAGAGCTGGACCAAGTGGCTGAGGAGAGGGAAGTCTGGGCCTCTCTGCTTATGCTGCTGTCCCCACGAGCTGACCCCAGATAAACAGACGATAATGGATGGATGGAGATTGAAGTTGAAATGTTAAGTTTGAAAAGGCTGGGAAAAAAGCAAATCCTGTTGTTTTCCATTTTCTATTTTTGTATTTATTTTAACCAATGCGAGTATTTTTGAACTTTGTTGCTTTCATTTTCTCTCCTCTAATTGCAAATTTAATGCATCAACAGTCCAAAAACCCACATCTAAACAACCATCCTACAAAACTTTCCACAAAATCCTTCCAATTAATGACAGTTACACTCATGAGCTCCTGTTTACATGGTTGCTATATTAGTTTTCTGTTGCCGTATGCCTGAAGGTTCCCAATTATTTCTTTAAACGCCCACTCACTTTGCATTTTGTTTCCAACTAGATAACAAACATGACTCTTCGCATTCTGTATGTTGGCAGAATGTCTCCATTAGAGCTGTCCCTTTAGCTCGTTGCATAAGAGAAAGGAGAGCGTTTGTTACTGTACATGTTGTCCAAAGTTTTAACACCCCCAAAAACACTTGAAAAAGATGATTTTGTGTTATTAAAGCAGAAAGGCTTGTCAAATGAAGCATGCAATGCACTGTAAATACATCAACGTTTTACCGATAATGGAGCAGACGGATATAATCAAGCATGTGAGCTCGTGTTATCAACCCCACCCCCCCACTCACTCATCATTTGTCTATATTAGGTAGATGTCAGGTGTCGCATCTCTGTTTTTTGAGGGGAGGGGTTTCTCCCCCATGGATGCACTCACGTTTAGAAAGCAGACAGAATTGGCTGATGAGTTAGCCTTATTACGGGCTGCATTTGCATATATTTGCAAAACAAATTCTGTTCCCTGGCTTCACATGTGGGCTGCTGAAAATCAAGGCTGGAAATGGTGGCTGCATGAATAAAGGTTAAATTATAGAGCAGGCAAAGTTAGAAGACAGGAAAAAAATCCACTTTAGTATAAAATAAAGCTTATTTGTTTTTGCTTATTGGATGACAAGTTCAGCTCTGTGGGAAAAGGGGATTTGTGTTAATGACATGATGATTATCATTACTTTTTAAAATCTCATAGCTTCGAAATATGAAAAAAGTAATTTTTCATTCAATGTTTTATTATTTTGTAAATTATTTCAGGATGACTTAAGATGTAGCAGATCATTAAAGACCAAGTTCACTTGTTTTCAACACATTTGCAGTGGTCTCTAGTATAAATGAATGCCTTGTGAGTGGATCTTTGTGGAGGAAAAGCTCTGAGGCTCCTGTTTCAGGAACTAGAAGTGAGCCACAGTAGAGCAGAACACGGCAGGATTTGGAGTCTTATTTCCTGATGTTTGGACATCTCTCTTCTGATTGGCTAACAGCAACACAACTCTACCACTGACTCTGCAATGTTGATGTTTTATCTCCACAAATAACACAAGCCTGAAGGAGTTCTGCTCTCTGGTGGAGTTGCTAATGCTAACAGTTAGCTTCTACCAACCGAGACGTGCTCTGCGGTTTCCTGGATGCTGAATCAACAACAGCCTTCCCCGTCATGAGCCAAGATGGGTGAGTCCATGACATTATAACATGCAATTGACAGGCTTTTCTAATCTGAGCATTTCCCCGTCTATTTTCTATTGGCGGCTAATGCAGGAAATAGGGGTAGAAGACCATTTTCACATTTAGGCTGCATGTAAAACTCAGAGTGACTGATCTTATTTCAAAAATAACAAGTACAAACAGTTTCTCAGTGAACTTGGTCTTTAAAATAAAATTAATCTCGCCTGAACCGATTGGCTGCTGCTATTTATAGCGTATGTTATTACAATAGGATTAACTTCTAATAGTTAAATAAATAATTTAGTTACACATTATTTAGTATTATGAAGCATTTAAAAGACACCTTTCACGTACCCAAACAAACTCTCTATTTGTTCATTAGATTTAATAATTTTAACTGTTTATTAACAGCTTGTAACCTGTTTAGAGAGTAACTAATTACTGCATTACTAACTATTCATTAGTGACTTATACGAGTAGTCCCACTACAAAAACAAACCTTTTGAGCAGCAGCTCATTTTTTAGACTTTATTTCTTTTTGCTGAATAACTTAAAGCTTGTTTCGTTTGTTTACTGTTACATTCCATCCTGTCTGACAGAGTTATGAAGTTATGCTGTGGTGTAAAAACAGCAGGTCGCAACATTATTTACAGGGTTTCAGGGAGCGTGATTGCTCAGAATGATGGATTCGATGAGTGACTGGAACTTTGGCTGCTTGCAGTTTGCAGAAAAAAATAAAGAATAGAGGAAAACTCCAGCTGTAGAGATGATATGAAACAAGTTTACTAATCAAACAGCATGTTTTGACTGTATTATAATTGTTGGAAATATGGAGGTCGAGTTAGAACAGTAAAAAAACCAGCTGGTTCTAACTATTTTGGTGCCCAAGGATCAAGGTTTGGCACCAGACAACTCCAGAAAGGTTTCTCTGTGTTGATTTGATAAAATGTTACAAAAATGAATAAACAAAATGTATAAAATACCCATGTTAGTTTGTTATATAAGCATCCACAAGGGGACAGTGCAGAGTTCAGACCAGACAAATCGATCACAGAGCTCCACTTCTCTTTTTGCTGTATTTGAACCCATCCAATTTGTGTCTAATTTCCTCCCAACTTGTCTTTAGGAGGCCTCCTTTTGCTCAGTCGAGGTAACATCCTGGATATATTTATAACAAAAAAAGCATCCCGCCATTTCTGTTTTCATCTTTTTTTGCATGAGCGGTACTGCGTGAATACTATGCCCCACCTCCCAATGATTTTGCAATGGTGTTACTCTATGTCTGCAAGCTCCATAGCAACAAGAGTTCATTATATATAAGTACATCAAGAAAAAAGGCCCCAACAGATGACGTGCTGAATGAATGTCTCAATGGCAAACAGAAGAGGAGGTGCTGGAAATACCATCATGGGAGGACAAACCCATACATGGGATGTACCACCAAAAGATAACTGAAGTGACTGATATCAAGAAATCCTATCAATGGCTAGAAAGAGCTGGTCTGAAGAACTGCACAGAGACAATCCACCACATAACTGCGGGGTGTAAGATGCTGACGGGGAAAGCATACATGTCTGGCTGAAATGTCCACCTTCTTTTCATTTTCAGCAGATTTTTTATCCAGAATGTCCTGGTACATTTCTCCATTCATCCTACCTTCAATAATATGATGTCTACCAGTATGCCTTGCTGAAAAGCAGCCCCACACCATGATGCGTCCACCCCCAAACTTAATTAATGGTTTGGTGTTGTTGTGGTGGTAGGCAGTGCCATTTCTCCTCCAAACATGGTGTGTAGACAGCCAGAAAGTTACGTTTCCTAAAGTTCTGCCTAAGTGGTTCTTGACCATTTCCTGATAATGGGCCCCACAGTGCTCACAGGAACACTCAGCATTCTGGAAATGTGCCTAGAACCATTCCCATCAGAATGCTTTCCAACAATAAGATTACAAAGATCTTGGGAGAGTTCTTTGCTTTTACCCATCATGAAGTGTGCCTCCTGGGTAATGAGAAGGCCTTTATTGACCATCAATTAGTACTGATAGGGGGCGGGGTTGCTCTTTCAATACTGGTGATCTGGCGTTCTATGCCAATTTGCACCTTGTTATCTTCGTGTGTTTAATACTTTTCCCTGTGTCTTTTCACTTTATCAAAATATAATTCAATTTGTGGACTTGCATGTTTAGATGTCTTCGCATTAATTAAATACTTGAGCTGATATTGACATGTGGTGGAAATGTTGTGTCAATAGCTCACTTAGCTTTCTGAGGCGTGCCCCTCTAACATTTATCTGCTGCATTTATATCTTAGATTGAAAAGGTCATTTATTTCTGAGTTGTTCAAATATGATATATTTTTTCCCCTGCACAGGGAGGACCTGATGCATGCCTCGAGTAGCTGTAAATAGCTTCATATTCCCAGCGTGCCCGAGGTAAAAGGAAAAGGAGGGATTGATTGAGGGAGGAAAGAGAGGTGGAAGGAGGAAAAGGTGCTAATATCTCTGTCAATCAAAGGCAGCAGAGAGGGTAAAGAAACAACAAACCCACAAACAAAAATAACACAGCAGCAGCAGAGCAAAGCATCAAGAACTCAATGGTAAATTTACAAGAAAGGGGGAATAAAATACTGAACATCACATCAAAGTTTACATCAAATCATTCACATGTTTCTGTGAGGAAATCCTTTTGCTTTTTCACATTTAAAATACTCAGCTATATAGTAATTAGCAGATACAAAAGGTCATGTCAGGTTTTCATCTCTTAAAATGACTTGATGCCTTAATGTTCCAGTGAGTCTAATGAACACTGTGCTTGATGTCTGTCAGGCAGGGTCGTAATTATGTATGCCTGTCACTTCCTGACACAGCGTAGCTTAGCAACCTGCCAGACAGGTTTAGACAGAGCTAAAGTTGGATTTCATGTCATATTTCTCAGAGATGTGGGGAAAAAAGAGAAAAACAAAGAAAGAAAATCAGGTGCTCCCAGCAACAATGGAAGCTAAAAACGTGACATTTAGGCTCACCAAGACCCTTGAATCTCAGCCCACGCATCCCTCACGAGGCCTCAAACTTCCAGACAGCCCTCCGCCGATATGGATGTGGGCATGTTGTGTAATTATTGTGTCGCTCTAATAAAACTAAACGTATGTTTTGACCACTCCGCCCACTGATCTCCCACCACTTTCACAAAAATAGAACATTTTCATCTGTAATTGTTTTTCTTTCTGCGGTGCTTAGAGATGGCATGCAGGCATGAGCCCAGTCTCATTTGTGTCTGCAGACGATCTGCATCATTTTTCTCAAATGGAACGCCTAAATTAGATTTCTGTTTTTATTCAAATTTACAATGAAAGCACACTTTACTCTATTTTTATTATTTGTTTTACTTTCCAGACATGTTTAGCTACATTTCATCTTCAACATTTCCACCCACGTGCATTTCATTCCCTTTTTACCCATAATGCACCTCCAGTCATTTTTCAGATCTGGTCACATGTGCAAGTCCGATATTCATATTAACTAGTGTGTGTGTGTGTGTGTGTGTGTGTGTGTGTGTGTGTGTGTGTGTGTGAGTGATACAGAATGAAATAGAGAAGCAGTACAGGACTTAGAAATTCTATAACAACATCCATACAACCATTTACCACCATTTATCCACGCAGAGGTAGCAGATTCAGGAAGGAAGCCAGTGTCTCTCCAGTGACATTCCAGCTCCTCATGGGGGGGTTTAAGGAGTTCCCAGGCCAGAGAAGACATCTAACCACTCTGGTGTGTTTGAGATCTGCATCATAGGTTTTTCCCCAGAGAGATGTTCCCAGAAAATTATTATTATTACATTGTTAATATTATTAAATTTGTATTACTATTATTATTATTATTACATTATTATTATTATTATTATTATTATTATTATTATTATTATTATTATTACATTATTATATTATTATTAATTATTAATATTATTATTACATTATTTTTATTATTATTGCAAGGGTTGAGGTGTGTGTAATGCAGCAGCACTTGTGTGCCCAGTTTACCAGTAATAGGTATTCGAATATTGTGCCCCCTAGTGGTGAGTTTATTTGGAAGCTCGGAGGAGATGCTGGGTCGGGGTGAAGTGCGGATGAAGCGACGGCTCGCAGCGTCAGTGGTCACAGGGGTCAAGGTGTGTGTGGCGCAGCGGTGCTGGTGCGCCCCCAGTCGCGCTTCGCTGCGAGGGCCGAACGACGCTGCTTGCAGCTTTAGTTTTATACTTTTTTTTTGTTCACTATTGTGTTATTTTAATTCTATTTATTATTCTTTACACAGTTTTTAAATTAGAATCATGCAAAGATCACTTCCTGAAACTTAAGGAAGAGACGTCAGTCCTCTAAAAAACAGCCAATCACGATTCATTCTTAACACACTCCCATTTCTTAAAATCCACCCTCGAGGGGTCCCGATGATACACACTTCCAGTATTATGTATACTTGCAGTACCCCGCTCTCAGGCATAGGGGGGGGCAATGAGCACACACACTTCACACACACATTTCCAGTTTTTGTTACGTTGTGGGCCACCTGGAAAAAAAGCACCAGGCATATCAGGAGAGGCTCCCAAACTCTTCTAGAATGGTTTCCAATGTGGGGCCCTGATTTTAGGGCCCCTCAACTACACCGGGCCCCATACCATTTGTGGGCTCCTTGTAAACGGACCCTTCAACGTAATGAATGCAAGTACACACACACACACACACACACACATCATATAAACACACCCACTTCCTTACCTCACACTTTAAATAAACTGTGTTGGCAGCCGCTCGGGGCAGACTGTACTCTGTCCTGAGTTGGTCTGTCACCCTTTGCAAATGGTTCTATGTGTGGTTCATTGTCTCTCTCTTATTTCCTCAGTTCTGGGTAGGGTAATTGACAAAATCCCTAACAGATGTGCTTTTAGTTTGACCTAAGCTCCTGAATTTGAGCAGTGGGCAGCATTAGCTCAGGAGGTAGCAGGTTTGATCCCGGCTCATGCCAGAGAATGCTGCTGTGTGTCCTTGGGCAAGATGCTTAACCCACCTTGCCTGCTGGTGGTGGTCAGAAGGACCTGTGGCGCCTGTGCTCGGCAGCCTCGCCTCTGTCAGTGCTCCCCAGGGCAGCTGTGGCTACATTGTAGCTCATCCCCACCAGCGTGTGTGAATGGGTGAATGACTGATTGTATTGTGAAGCGATTGGCGGGTTGTAGAACCCTAAGAAGGCGCTATACAAATACAGGCCATTTACCATTTTTGTTTCTCAAACATGCTTTTTGCTTTTTTGTTGAAGGTATAAATGTGTCCCTTATTTTACAGGTTTGCCATCAGCCTTGAACTAATGAGGCATTATGCAAGAAGAAAGCACAATTACATCAGGAAAGAAAGCAAACACTTAAACCATCCAATTGCTTCCCTCTCGAGCTGCAATTTTCCTAATGCCAGCACACAGTGATAAAGGACTAATGTGTGCTTTCACCCTTCCCTTTAAATTTAACGAAATTAACGAGGCAGCGACGAGCTGAAAAGAGAAGCAGGAAGCTGTGCAGCTCGAAGGCTAAACTCTCAAATTCAAGCAGTTTCACTCAATTGTAGAGCAACAGATCTCATTTTTAATCATTTTGATTTTATCTGCCAACTCCAACCAGCTTGGTGTAATAAAAATCTGAAAGATTAAAAGATTTAGTCACCAAATTAAATTCCCAACTTAAAACTAATGAATTCTTAAAAATGCAATTAGCAAGAATGAGTTAAGAGAATTTATCAGCTTTATTAGCAGAGTTCTACAAACATGAGTTCTTTCATGATGAGTTTTCAGGATTCTCCAGCACCTCACAGATTTACATATAAAAGCTCAACAT
>SSNS01000140.1:23824-42701 GCA_006937985.1 Aphyosemion australe
ATGCAGATGGATGAGGTGAGCGTAGGAGCTCTGGATCGTCTGGCGTGAGTGTGGAGCCATGACGACTGGAACGGTTGAAAGCTGTAGCCGGCTGGCGTGGATCTGAGCCAAGGGGCTAGTAAGCTAAAGCGTGAGGTGAGCGCCGGAAGCTCTGGGCGCACGGCGTGACCTGCGGAGCCGATGCGCTGGAGAAATAAAAGTTGAGGTAGAACTGAAAAACGCTACTAAGCGAGGCGCCGTTAGATTCGAGACGAAACGGGAACGCCAGGGCTACGGACATAGAAACGATGAGCCAGCGCTGGAGTTGCCGAGAAGACTTCCTGAAATAGTGTGGACGTGATGACGTGGAGAGGTGCATGACGGTGTGGGGAATGCTGGGAAGTGGAGTCCTAAGTATGGTGCGGTGTCAGAAGGATGGCTGGAAGGCAGGAATCATGACATGAGGGGCCCGGTGATTGGTGGAAGGAAGCAGGAAGCAGCTTCAGCGTTTTGCTCCAAAACAACAAAAGTTATAACTGAACCCAACCTGGCAGTGACCTACGGGCTCTAACTGTGTATGTACAAGCCCGAGCCTCGTGTGTAATGGCGTCCTCGGATGTTGTTGAGTTGAGACAAAGCAAGCTAACAGCCAGGCATCGGCTCTTATGCTGTTGTGAAGATGGAATACACAAACCGATCAGAGTTTTGTCTCCCGTAACACGGATTATAACATGAGTCGTCAACGGTAAGACATAATTTATGCGTTTCACGTTATGAAATGAGCTTTGTTGTGCTGGTTTGTTCACTGCTGGTTCATATTTGTTTATATTCAACCTTTGTGTCGGCATATAGGGCCAGAGCTCAAGTTCTTGTTTTGGAGTGCGCGTGCTCGTGGGGTGCATGTGAGCTGGTTGAAGAAGGCAAGATTAAACAAATGCTTCAATGTTAAATATCAGCTTCTCAGCCAGTAAAAAATGATTAGGAAGACATTATAGACATTTTTTTAAGTGGAAAAGTGAAAATTTCAGGTGATGACTCCTTTAAATGAAGACAAAAGTTTATTTTTCATCAAAACTAAGCAACAATGCTTTTATTTTGATAGTGGGTTAGCTCATTAGCATTTTGGGGGATCGTGATGAGTCTGAAAGAACAAAAAACAAATACACAGCAAATTTCACAGGTTTTAACCAATTATTTACAGTAACAGACAACATTATTATATATTTATTTGTATTTCTGATATAAAACACAACAGTTTTAAGCTTTCTCCTCTGCCGTTCGGAGTATAACGGTTAGCGGCGCAATGCATTATGGGAAACTTTGCTGTCCCAAGTCTGCAGAAGGACGCATCAATGCATCCTCGATACAATGGGTGGAGCAAGAACATATCCGGGAACTTTGAGCGAACTTGCCATTATGTGTACTTAGGATTGGAACAGTACTTGGACCATCGTTGATGACGTTTCACAAGGACGGGAGTACACAAGTACAGACAAGTACGCATATTGAGAAATGGCCAGTGTTAACAGTGTATTAATAAAACTTTTAATCCATATACCTTAATTATGTGTATTAAGGCCCATCTTGCATCTTGTTGGCTAATGTTAGCTTAGCAGCTAAGCTAATGTTAGACCGTACTTTTGAATCATTGAGAGAAAAACTCTGCTAAGAAACGAGAAACAGCAACTCATGCATCTACTCCTTTAATGCATTGTCAAAAATATAACTTGTTAATCGAAAATAAGAAAAACACTCATACACTTCCATGCAGAAGGAGCAGAGTGAGCGTACTCAACATATATGAGTAGGCTATACTTTTTCTGACAGACATTTCTCTATTTAAAATCCTTGTTTTATTGATTTCATGTAATATTCTAATGGGGTTTTCATCAGCTGAAAGCCATAATCATCACAGTTATAACAAATAAAGGCTTTATATGTGAGTCTGTCTCATAGATTAGTTTCACCTCTGCATCGCTGACATTAACCAACTATTCCACCAGATTCTAATTTTTTGAGTTTCAGCTGTAATTTCATGAGGAAAGAAATAAAACAATGTCCGGATCAAAAAGCAAAACACAGCAGGCGATTGACTCTCTCTCTCGCGCGCACACACATGCGCGAGGCTGTACTCACTGTCGGTTCTGCGTATCTTCAGATGTTTTGTGTTCTGAGAGTTCGGTGTTTCATAATAACTCCTAATAATTATATTATGATCCTTAATCATTTTCTGATCATTTATTATTAATTATGTCTGTTTATTCTATTTTTCTGGTCAAAAGTGACTTTTTAAAACTCAGTAGAAAATGGTTTGTATTTTGCAAAAATTCACATTGATGGTTTTCTTTTTTAAATTATTGCAACAGATTATTGCTGCAAAAATGATAGTATATAAATGTCAGAGGTCACTACAGAACCCACTGTTAGATACAAATCAGTCATCAGATGACATTTTAAAAAGCAACTTAAAGTCTGTCTTTCATGTGGCAAGGTGGACAAACGAGGGCCCGGGCGGGTCTTGAACCCCAGACTCCCGGGTGAGAGTCACGCGCGCTAACCAGTCAGCCAAAGGGATATCCCTGTGGCCAAGCAGCCAGGGCACGTGAACAATCGGGATCCAGTGACAGGACACTCACACTGTCACATCTTCCCCCCTCTTTCCACAAGCACGTCCCGTGCTCCCGCGCAGGGTGCCACAAATTCCACATCCATGGACCAACTTCACAGTTCTACATGGATCCTGCCAACAACGCCANACGTTCAATCACATTTTGCCATAGAAAAGAAAAACTTTCTTGAGCTGGCGTGGTCAGACGTAATTCACGATGGGGTTCGGGTTCTGTACGCGTTTTGGCATCGTGACTTGTCATGGAGGTAACGTACTTTTCGTTGGAACGGAATGAGCGTAACTTTAGGTCACGGAAAAAAATAAAATAAAAAAAAGTGGTCACGTGACTTACTGGAGGTGACGTCACTTCCGGGGTCAAACAATCACTTCTGATAGGGCAATGGCGAATGGAGGTGGAGCTCAAGTCGCCATTTTGCTGAAACCAGGTGCCTCTCCAATCGTTTGAAGCGCTTACAGAATCAGGGACATATTCTTCCTTTGTCACTTCAGCACTTGGGTTACTTACTTCAGAAACCTTAAAAAAATGCTTAAATTCAACATTGAAATTTTTCTACTTTACAAGGACAAACAAAAATCTTATTATAATATTTACCAGTAAAGAAGTAAAATCCCTTATGGTGTTGTTGAAACATTTTGCGTGCCAGATAGAGGAACATACTAGAAAATAGAAGAGAAAAAGGAAAATAAAAGTATTATGAAAATAATTTTTAGATCCATGAAGCATTTCCACACAATTAAAAAAAAAAGGATACCCAATAGTGCAATACTGACATTACACAGACATGTTATGTACAGAATTACAGAAGGCAATTACAACACAGGGAATCTGTCTCAAGGGTTCTCAGTCTGGTTTTAAAAGTATTCAAGGAGATAAGCTTGGTTAGTTTCCAGTTTTCCTGCAACCTGTTACATGCAGAAGGAGCAGAGTGAGCGTACTCAACATATATGAGTAGGCTATACTTTTTCTGACAGACATTTCTCTATTTAAAATCCTTGTTTTATTGATTTCATGTAATATTCTAATGGGGTTTTTTCATCAGCTGAAAGCCATAATCATCACAGTTATAACAAATAAAGGCTTTATATGTGAGTCTGTCTCATAGATTAGTTTCACCTCTGGATCACTGACATTAACCAACTATTCCACCAGATTCTAATTTTTTGAGTTTCAGCTGTAATTTCATGAGGAAAGAAATAAAACAATGTCCTGATCAAAAAGCAAAACACAGCAGGCGATTGACTCTCTTTCGCGCGCGCACACACATGCGCGAGGCTGTACTCACTGTCGGTTCTGCGTTTTTTTCTACGCAGCAACTGATGGAGGGATATCCAGTCTCCCTGTTCTGTTCTCACCAAGGCCGGATTATCCAATGGGCATTATGGGCACTGGCCCAGGGGCAGGGCCGGCTCTACCCAATTTGGTGCCCCCAGGGCCGGCCCTGGGCATAGGCTGACTAGGCCGTTGCCTAGGGCGCCATCCGCTGGAGGGGGCGCCAAATCCTCCCCTTTTTTTTTCAGCCATGTCTAGTGTTTATATTTGCAGACGGTCCCTGAGCGCTCGCAGCAGTTTCATGGGCTAGCTGCGTCAGGAGCAGAGGACAGGCGGTTGTTTAGGGAAAAAATGAGGTTGTAACTTTTTCGCTACCATGCCACGATACTACAGAGGTATGTTTCATAACGACATTCTGATCAGAGTTATTGAATCTTAAATGCCGAATCTGTCAATATCTTGCCAACTTTACTGAAGCTGTAAACGATACGTAAACCTAGCGCCCACGGCGCCCCCTCCTCCGTCTCATTAGCCTCTACCTGCTACTTGGGTCATTTCTGATGAGTCAGCTAGCTCAACATGTCAAAACGCCCTAAATGACCTGGTGCCCAGAGGAGGAAAAAAGAAGAGGAGGAAAGACGCGACAAAGACAGAGGTAAGGACATGTTACAGTAATGATGTTATTTGTTAGCATCCTGGGGAGGCTTAACTAAGCTAGTTTCCTAATATTGTAACGTTTGTGCAGCACTGAAGCAAGAGACACAATGATATTTAGCTCTTCCCTACTGAAAAAACCAGCATAGACCAGCATAGGTGTTCCCAGCATATGTTGTGTTTTGGTGCTGGTCCAGTATCCTATCACCAGCATCCTATACTGGACCAGCATCCCAGCACTAAAACACAACATATGCTGGTAACCAGCTATGCTGGTCTATGCTGGTTTTTCAGCAGGTTACCAGTGGTTTATTAAAGCTGTTAAACAGCTGGGGTGATCTGCATCTCTGCAGCTGCACATGCAGCTCTCACAGACTGTAAACATGACCTTAAAGCAACAGTAACAGAGCAGCAGCATCATGAACACGTTACAATAACCTCTTAGGATCATTTCAGTGTTCTGGAATATCTTCAGATGTTTTGTGTTCTGAGAATTCAGTGTTTCATAATAACTCCTAATAATTATATTATGATCCTTAATCATTTTCTGATCATTTATTATTAATTATGTCTGTTTATTCTATTTTTCTGGTCAAAAGTGACTTTTTAAAACTCAGTAGAAAATGGTTTGTATTTTGCAAAAATTCACATTGATGGTTTTCTTTTTTAAATTATTGCAACAGATTATTGTTGCATTAATGATAGTAAATAAATGTCAGAGGTCACTACAGAACCCACTGTTAGATACAAATCAGTCATCAGATGACATTTTAAAAAGCAACTTAAAGTCTGTCTTTCACTTGATTCATTGTGTTTTATGTTTTACTGTTATTGTTTGTATCAGTTTTTCTTTGCTTATTGTCACGTGCAGCATTTTGTGACTATTGCCTTTAAATGTGCTCTGTAAATAAAGTTTTACTCACTTATCTGTTACTATGTGTGATCTTGTACAGTAACATGTGTATCTGTATCTGTCTAGATGCAGCCTAACAGCTGCTGGAGCTTCTGAAGGAACATCCACACCAACATCACCCTGGAGCAAGTTTAGCCAGATGCCTGTGGTCTCTGACACACTCATATGTTATTATTGCTGTTAATGAATGCTACAGCCTTGTTAGTAATTACAGTACATGTAGGAATCATTAGTCAAATAAAATAATGTTTATTTGTACATTGCAACTTTATGCATAAACTCAATTATTTTATTCATAAAATGAAGTAAAAGGACACAAGCCAAATGCAGTGATGTGACAGTTTGGATGTGCTCTATGCTTGAATACAGCTACAAGTCAGGCATCATGCATCAGCAGCACATGGCCCCTCATCTCTGAAATTCTGAAGTCCACAGAGAGCCTATCAGCTAACATCAGACTTTGAATTTCCTCAAAGAGGAGATAAACTGAAGAAAGTTTCCCCTAATATGCTGCTGGCCCTGAGGATTGCTGCCACACTGCCAGTGACAGCTGCTGCTGCAGAGAGAAGTTTCTCCTGATTGAACCTGATTAAAACATACCTGAGATCCAGCATGTATCAATGGACATTTTTTTACAAACATCAACCCTGAGGTGAGACTGCTGTCATTTAAATGACTCTATAGATGCCTTTGCAGCAAGGAATAGAGCTGCTTGAAAGATTGTTGTTGTTGCTGTTGTTCAAATAATAAAAATGAACTGTTGTGATCATTTAGATGGCTGCTGTCCTTAAATTCTGTTTGTACAGGGGGGACACTGAGAAAAAAAAGGGGGGGGGGGGGCAAGAAGTAATCTCGCCTGGGGCACCAAAATTGGGTAGGGCCGGCCCTGTGTGCCCGGGTGACATCACCTCAATGCTGTGGGCGCGCAAGTGCGCATTTCGCTCTTTTTGCGGTGCAGATCCCTGAACTGCTGCGCTGCGGTTATTTTACCTCTCTGCCTTGGCTGCAGCACTCACTTTCAGCTGCTTAGTTCATAGCGCATGAAGTGGAAAAACTCAAAAAACCTGGAAGCGGTTTTTCTGGAGGATTTAGAGGAGATGCAGAAAGATCAGAGAAAGACAGGATGGAAAACAGTCAAATAAAAAACAAGAAACCAAAACAAAGTGCTTGAAAATGAAAAGGCATAAAGCAATCTGTATTATTTACATATTTAAAACAATTCAGATGACCTTCAAAGCTCAGTCCCACACAGGGCCGGTTCAAGGCAAAATGGACTTGTGGGCCCCCCTCCAAAACGTTGAGTTTGTGCGCTCCCAAAAACCCAAATTGTGAACTTTTGTGGTTTATCTCTTTTGAAATAAATATGACTTTTATAGCATTACCCCAAACCTCCACACCATAAGTTATATATGGTAACATTAAAGATGAATACAGCACGAACGGAGCCTTATTAAGCACGTAAAACATGTTTTACCAAATGCTGCAATCGTCTTTTCCAGTTTTTATCTAACTTTATTTTGGATTTCCAGCAGATTTTACGGTCCTGTATCAGTCCAAGAAACTTGATTTCTACAATAAACATGGTAATATCAAATTATTATTATTATTATTAGTAGTAGTAGCACTAGAAGTAGTATTCATATTATTGCAAATGTATTTATTATGTAGAAGGAAAGCGTTTTCACATGACATTTACTTCCCATTTAGTATCTAATGCTTTAAAGATATTGGCGGGACTCAGCATGAAAATTGTAAAATATCAGTTTAACTACACTTTAGCATGTATAAAAAAATAAACTGGGTTCAGTTTTTCATTTTGTTCAGCAGTTTTGTCATAAATCATTATAGAAAATCAAAATTCTCTCCTCCAAACACTGAAAAGCGCTGGTTCTGCACACGTCACTCAAATACGTGTTAGGAGGCACTGCTCCTGCTGCTTACTAGGAGATTAGCTGTATTTTGCTCAACTTTTTGCTCTCAATGCTTACGGGCAGTGTTGGGTGTAACTCATTACTTTGTAATGCATTACAGTAATTACATTACATTTATTGGTAACGCAGTAATGTAATGCATTACTTATGAAATTTCTGTAATATATTACTTGTTACAAAGAGAAACCAACATTAGTTACTTGCATTACATTCAACTAGGCTTGTCTCTCGCTGTCTCCAAGGAGAACTCGGAGGACGCTTTTTTATACGTGATGATGTTGCAAGGTTACGTGGACAATCACAAACGGAGAAACGGGAAAAGAGCTACATGGCAGAAGCGATGGAGGGCAAGGCGTCTTTTTACGGATGGAAGTATGCACATTACTTTTCCTTTGTTGCAAGAAAGGACAAAAACTTAACAGTTTGTGTAAACATTCTAAGCAAAAAATATTTTGATACTGTGTAACTTGAGGTTATGATAGCATTTTACAAGTTTGCATTTTTCAAGGTGCTCATGTAGCACTGTTAGTGCTTGTTTTACATTTCTTTTATTAAAGAAGGGTGTCAAAAAGAGATCTTCAGTGCTACTATTGAATGAAAATTATGCAGGTTACTTTCTGGGTGCAAAAGTAATCAGAAAGTAGTGTAATTAAGTTACTTCATGAAGTAAGTAACTAAGTAGTGTAATATATTACTTTTAAGGAAAAGTAACTTGTATATGTAATATGTTGCTATTTTTGAGTAACTTCCCCAACAATGCTTACGGGTAATCACGTTTACAGCTGCAGCAAAAAGTCTGAGCCATATGTCAGAGTCCTACATGCATTTCTAACTAATGTAGCAACATTAAAGTAATTTACTATTTGTGAGGAGAATTGCAGCGAGCTATAAGCACAACGCTAGCTTCTGTCAGAACTGCAGTGACCATTACAACACAGCTGATGCACAGACTGCAGGGGCTGGTCAGGGCTGCTCATTCAGAGGTTTGATCTAAAAATATAATCAACATATTCCAACTGTAAATCCATCTAGAACCGCTACCGCTCCTTCTGGACTCCAAGTCCCATTAGCATGATGGCAGCCACATGGCTAAACGTGTTAGCTCCGGTAAGGAAAAAATAAGTCATTTGGGAACGCTACGACACACAGAGGTTGAATCTAAAAAGACAGATCCTTCTGAGACCGGCAGATCCTTCTGAGACCGGCAGAACCTTCGTGCCATCCTGGATTACAGCCAAAACAACGACGAGGGGTGGGGGGATGTTGTGGAGTAAAGAGAAGGGGAGTCTTTGGGCACTTTGTGCCTAGGGGCCCTTGCAATCATAATCCGGCCCTGGTTCTCACAGGGAAATCTTCGGATGAATCTGACACGCGGCTGAACTACCCGAACCTGAACAGCTCACTAACTGAATTTAAACATGACGAATGTTTTAAAACAACAATCCAAGGAAGTTCTGAGTTGCATACGGCCACCTGTGCCTTTTCTTCTCTTGCTCCGAACATTAGCGCTGAACTAAAGGCTTATTAGCTTTTCCCCACTAAAAAGTTAGCTAACTAGAAATTTTGTCGGTGATGACGTCTATGAAAATGATTGGATGAAAAGATTTCCCAGAATGCTTTGTTTTTGTAAATTGTTGAAAATAAAATAAAATTAATTAATTATGATTAATTTTTACTGGCAGCAAATGTAACATTATCATTACTGACACGAGAAATGCAAAAACTGAAGAAATAAAAGGATGACACTTATAAACTAGCTTCAGTTTGATGGAGAGCTGCTGCACCATGATGGAGAAATGGAGTTGGCTGATATGAATATCAGGCAGTTTCCACGTCCCGGAGTAACAGGAATTCCGCATTTAAACTGTGTTATTAACATCAATACAGGAATGCATGTGATCAAACTGTTATTACCTGATAGGCCCTCGACACAAGTAGACGGGGCCGGCCTGAGGCTATTATGGGCTGGGCCGGTCAAAATAAAAATTAACAAATAAGCGGCTCAATATTATTTAATAAATTACAGTCGGCTGGCCCAAAATTACCGTCGGCCCAGCGGGCAAATGCCCACCTTGCCCAACGGCCAGTACAGCCCTGCATGTATCATCTTGATTTCACTTGTCTGTCACTTCATCGTCCCTGGTCGGCATCCGTCCGTCTCCAGAAACGATGGAAAGTGAAGCCTCCTTCCAAGTACCTGAGGAACTAATCAGTAACTACTAGGTACTTAACCATTACCTACTGCTTATGTGTACCCTAAAGTAAAGTAATGCCTCCTCTCAAGTACCTACTGAGGAACTAATCAGTAACTACTACTTAACTATTACCTACTGCTTGTCATGAGATGGAGGTTGTAGTAGGACCCAAGTGCAGGAATATCCAGGAGGCAGCCAGGTATGGTTGAAAAATCAAAAGTGTTTATTAAAGTAGCCGTGGTCTGGAGCAGGAACAAAAATCAGCAGGTGCAAACACAGGGAGGCAGGCAGGAAACGCAGGGATGTAACAAACACAAGTAACTGATGGTAACACACAGACAAACACAAGGAACCGACAGTGAACACTGGAAAGGGCTTGGTTTAAATACACTGAGGTAGTGACGAGGAAAACAGGGAGCAGGTATGATGATTACTGAACTGTTGCAGGTGTGACTGGTTAACGGGGCACTGGGGGAAAAACACTGAAAGAACAGAACTATGGGAATTTGGGAGGCGAAACACAAACAGGACAAAACCAAATATGACAGCTAGATGACTAAAAGTAAAACCTGACATTAAGGGAAACAGAACACAATAGAAAACATAACTACAAAGCTTGAAGGGCTGGGAAAATGAACTAAACCATGAACAGGGAATGACTAAGGATAAGACATTAATCAAATGGGAAATATACGAAAAGGGGAAAATGATGAAGGACTGGAGCAAAGGAGTGGCTAAAATGTGACTACATGGGACAGGTAACATCTGAGAGAACACAGGGGTCAAGGGTGAAGGACACACAAGGAGGGGAACTAAAATAAGTGCTGGGGAGACGAGGAGAGGGGATATGGAAGTGACTGGGGAGACTGCTTATGTGTACCCTAAAGTAAAATAATGCCTCCTCCCAAGTATTTACTGAGGAACGAATCAGTAACTACTAGGTACTTAACCATTACTTACTGCTTTTATTATACAATCTTGACAAATAAATGATTTATTAAAAATACAACACTTTACATATCTCATGCCCAGGGGCGTAGCACCAAATTCTGGGTCCTAGGTACAAGCCATCTAGGTGGGCCCCCACGCTCACTTGTTTAAGGACAAATTCAAGTTTGAAATAAAAATTTCATAAAGTAAAATTATTTGTTCCTTTCTGTTCTCAGCCTTCATAATTATAATTTTAAAATGCAGATGCTAATTGTTAAAAAAAAAAAAGGGCTATTATGCACTTTGTAATAAAGAAATGTTCAGTCAGTGTTGGATTCTATATGTAGGCTACGATGAAACCTAGTTTGAGGGCCCCATTAGAAGTTTTTGCCTGGGGCCCCAAGAGACCCTTGCAGCTCCTCTGACTGGAGCTTTAACCCAGAGTTCTATGCTGAGTGCCGGTCGCTGCACCTAGAGGTTTGTGCCGTCTGAACCACCCTGTCCAGAGGCCCCGGCCGTGCCGCCCTGTCCAGAGGTCGGTACTGAGTCTCCTCCTCCTGATAACCCTGAGAGTGCGATTACCTCACAAAGACATCCGTGGCCATGTTGATCTGTTTTTGCTTCCACGTCTGTGTTTGTGCATGCACTGTGAACGGATCTGGTACGAGGGATGAGCAAAATATCAAACACGCCTGAAATTCGTGCAAGCACATGATTGCTGATTGGGAGCTGGTCATGAGGTGTTAATTGCCTCTCATAACCCCCTGTATACTACACGACGCACAACGCAAAACTTGCGCCGATCTCAAAGATTCTCACATAAGGGGAAAATCAGCTCAAAAATGTCACACAGTGTACAACTGGCTTAACTGGTTTCAGTTGGATGACTGGAGAAACTAAGATAGAAGGATGTGACAGTATTTATTGAGCTGACATCTGAGCGGTGAACAGATGAGTGAACATTCACATGGGAAGTCCTGCTGTCCCGTCAAGAAGGATATGGCTACAGAGCTGCAGATTCACGCCTGCAGCAACAAATCTGCTAGTCTTTGAGTCTGTAGCTTTCCTCTTTCCTCACTGGCCGTGATGCGCTTGAATGTAAACATCCGCTCCTTTAGTTCCCAATCAGCTTATGACAGTTTCAACACACACCTTGCTGCTGAATTATAATAACAAACACATTTTTTTTTATCAGTAACATAAACTGTGTTATGACGAAAGAAGGCAGTAATTAGATTACACAGTACTGAAAAAACTAACTTCCATTAATAACAGTGTTTTATTTAAACGACGTTATTTCCTTCAATGGTAGACAGACATGCTATTGTAGAGTTGTATTATCATAAGGCCAAGGGGACACGACTTTTCTATTATCAGTATGAGTTTTAAGAAGCATCTTGCTTAGAAATCCACTGTTGTAGGCTAAAATGTTTAAATTGTCCTAGCAACTTTGTCGCAAGTCCTGTTGAAGGAACGGGTTTGAAAATAGTCTGCTGAAGAAGCTGACCAACCGCTTCCATCTGCAAGTCTGGTGAATGAGCAAGGCAAACAGGCAAGTCAGTAACAGATATGGCAAACCAAGTGAATAAACTAATGCATCTCAAGTATAAGCAAGCTCATCTGGCATACTTGCATGTAGTAGAGAGAATCTGGAATGCTAAGTCAGGGGTTCAGCCAACAACCAGCCTTGTCCAGGCTCCTTCAAGGAACTTTTGACAAATTTTGGACAGATCTTCAGATCTGACCATCCAAAAGGTCACACGCATAGTGACACTCACATCCGGGGTGATCTCTAGCTTTGCAGTAATGAAGGAAAACTGGCAGATTGTTTCTTGGACATAGCAAAACAATGAAGAAAATACACTAGTAGAGAGGTTTATAGTTTATCATCAAGCTAGTAACCAGCTATTTGATGACATCAGCCTTACAGATGTAGGAAGCCTGCTACACAGGAACCAGAAATAACTGTTCTTCTATTCAGGGTTTGCTGTGTTTCTTTCCAGATCCCTGACTGTATTCCTGATGAACATACATCCTGGGGACATCAGGAAGACAACTGTGGTCTTGAATGTAGCCACTTCTGGAACACTGACTAATACTCGTCCCTCCAGGTCACATTACAAACCCAACATTTTTATAAAACTGGACTTGTTCCACTGTCTGAGACACTTTTCACAAGAGAAAATGTCCAAGAACCCCCCCACCCACACAACACAAACAACACATATTGCAACATTCTCCGTGATAAATCAGGAGGACCAGACGAGGCTACAGGACAGGGCCGGTGCTAGCCATTTGGGTGCCCTAAGCACAAATGCTCTGTGGTGCCCCCCCCCCCATGTTCTGAGAAAGCCTTCCTTAACGTCATAAGGGGGAGCCACACCTCCTCAAACCTGCATGTGTCTGAGGCCTTCTGGGGAAACCAACCAATCAGCATGTCCTGGCCGAGTGGGAGGGGTAAACAGCTCATTTCACTGAAGGCCTGAGTAAGGGGGTTTAGAATAGCCTGTATCAGGGCTCCTGGGACAGATGAAAGCCCAAAAAAAATTTCTTATGCTTTTTGGAGGCTCAAAGCTCTGTTTTAGATTGTTGATTAATTGCATTCTAGGACACCTTTAAAAACAGTATAAGGTATTCAAATATTAGGTTTGGCTTAATATTAAGAAAGTGTAACTAAAGCTGATCCTTTAAAGTACTGAACAAGACCCGACCAGGAATTGAACCCTGATCTCCCAGTCCCAGGGCGAGCACTCTACCACTAGGCCACCAGAGCTGATATCTATCTATCTATCTATCTATCTATCTATCTATCTATCTATCTATCTATCAGCAGTTAGGAGTTACAGCTACATGTCACAAATGTCACACAAGAACTTTTATTTATAATTCATGTAAAATTATTTTAATTCCATCTAGGGGTGGGCAATATTGTGTCATTCACAATATAACCTGTAATAATTTCTGCCAAGAAAAAAAATCTATCATGTTAAGCTAATTTCATGACATAATTGCATCCACTACACAGGGGATTATGTTCATGTGGGTCATCAGCATGAAGTTATTAAAAGTTATGAAAGCAAACATGGCTGGAATCTTAGTTTTAATTCATAGCAGCCATTAGGGAAAAATACTGATGAATTTTGGCTTCTCCAGGCTTCCATACCTCTGGTTATGCGGAGAACGGGTTTAGCTCGTCCCTGCACATAAACAGCAAAAACACACCGGTGAAGCGGTAAATTAAAACATCCAAATCGGCTGGCGACGCAGCTGCATATAAGCATGTCATTTTGGCGACGCAGTTTCATATTTCTAAATATAAGCATGTCATTTTGGCGGCGTACAGGTCAGGGCACGGCTCTGGGACAGAGAACCGAGCCTGCCTGTCCCATCAGCAGCGGGTGAAGCGAGAGAGGCACATCAACTTAGATTAGAAAGATGGGATTCTGTGTGTGAAATAATAACGCTAGTTAAATGGTCCTCTCGGTGTTGTTTGTGTGCATGGTGTCCAGTAGCTGATATAATTAATTTTTATTTATTTGTTTCATAAACCTGATTGCTTGGTGCCCCCCTGGCCAATCGGTGCCCTACGCAGTGTGTGTGTTGCGCGTTTAGGGAGCGCCGGCCCTGCTACAGGATGCCGCCGAGTTCTCCAGCCAGCCAGTCCCACCTAACAGCACACAAGGGAGCACTGCAGGGTCAAAATACCAAAGCCCAAAGAGCCACTGAACAGAGTGGAAAAGGTGATGAAGCATTTTCATCTGGCCAAGGACCCAAACCATGTCCCTAGCTCTGTTTAAACCCTCCATGCTGAATAAGTGTTGCATAAAGCAGGTCCATATTCTCAGTGGATGCCTCAAGTGACCCAGAAATCTCTGAGTGCATCATGTACAGGTATGGTGGCAATCCTCAACTCAACCACGTACCTGGAGAAGGACCAATGGTCCCAGTCTGGATTCCTGTCAGAGGTACATCAGGCCCTGTGGATCCCCAGAACCAAATATAGAAACATGTTTTTATACACATTTGTTTTCTATAAATGTTATTGTGCCACCCTAAAAACATCTGTGCGAAAAGTAAATCTGCTGGTACAGTTTGTCTTGAGCAATGAATGTGCACTGTTACTGGCTCCGGTGGCCTAGTGGTAGAGTGCCCGCCCCGGGACTGGGGGATCAGGGTTCGATTCCCGGTCGGGTCATACCAAAGACCTTGAAAAAATGGGACCCAATGCCTCCTCGCTTGACACTCAGCACAAAGGGGTTGGATTGGGGGGTTAAACCACCAAATAGTTCCCAAGCGTGGCCACAGCTGCAGCTCACCGCTCCCCACCACGGGGATGGGTCAAATGCGGAGATGTAATTTCACCATAGTCTGATGAATACTTGGTACTTTAACTTTACATGAAACATTTTGCCAATAAAACATTTGTGAAAAGCACATTTATGTTATAAATATTGACAAAATTCAAAGTTGAACTTCATACCAATGTTGGTCATTGTCTCCACCTGCACTCCAGTGGCAACCTGTGGAACACAGTGAGGACGGAGAAAAAACACAAGCACACTTGCAGTCACCTATGACTCCAGAGATCAGATCTTCAGAGGGTGAAGGAATCAAATAAAAATCTTTGCATAGGCTCAAATCATTCAGTTTGTACAAACAGCAGATGATATTAAACCAAGTTCATTGCATGTAAATCTAGTTTTTAAAACATTAATGGATAATGACAGAAATATTTCATATATAACTCTGGTTGGGTATGTGGCAATGGACACTTACAGGTATTTGTATTTTGCTGTTATGATAACAGTTTATGTTGTAATACTTTGTAGTAATTTTATGATTATTTATATTATCTGGACCAACAAGAACCTCCATGAGCCCATGTACATTTTTATTGCTGCTTTGTCATTTAACTGTGTTCTGTACAGCACTACTGTTTACCCAAAACTCCTGATTGACTTTTTATCTGAAAAACAGATCATATCATATTCAGCCTGCCTCTTCCAGTTTTTCATGTTTTATACTGTAGGAGGTGCAGAATTCTTACTGTTGGCAGCCATGGCTTTTGACAGATACGTGTCAATATGTAAACCTCTGAGATATTCAACTATCATGACGAAAACTGCAATGAATATTTGTCTGATTCTGGCCTGGATTATACCTGCTTGTCACATTACAGTTACAACGACTATGAGTGCCAAAGCTGAAATATGTCACTTAAATTTGAAAGGAATCATTTGTAATAATTCTATTTTTAAACTTCAGTGTTTGCAACCAAGAGCACTAACTATATTCGGGCTTGTTTCTTTGTTAGATCTTGTAATTCTGCCAGTTGTCTTCACAGGTTTTACATATACAAAGATATTAATAAGTTCCTATCGAAGTTGTAAAGAATTCAGGAAAAAAACTGCGGAGACCTGCACACCCCACCTGCTGGTTTTAATCAGCTACTTCAGTTTGATGGCTTATGATGTAATTATAGCTCGAGTGGAGTCTGATTTTCCCCAAACTGCTCGCTTTATAATGACACTGCAAATATTTTTATACCATCCTTTGTTTAATCCGTTTATTTATGGGCTGAAAATGAAAGAGATTTTTAAGCATCTTAGAAGATTATTTTCATCTAAAATGTAATGTATCATATGCACAGTTCAGTTTGTTGTAATCAGAAATCACTTCTCTTAATTCAGTTATCTAAATCTTTCAGTGTTTGAACTTTTCTCAAAAGAAATATGTACAGAAGTTTTTTTGTCTCTCTATGGTTCCTAAAAAAAAAAAAAAGATCAATATATCAACACTAGTTATGACATTTTTTCTACAGTGTTCTGTAAGCAAACTAATATTAGCATTTTTCTTATACTTTCTTTTCAACCTACTTTCTTGGACATGAATGTCAGAAAGAAAGCTGACTTTGTTGGGAACAATCAGAAGATATAAGACAGAACACCAAACAAACACCTGGTCTTGATTTGGTGCCAAATTTTACAAAAAATTTCAGATAGTTTCTTGTGTTTTTCAGGCACTTTTAATGAATCATTATTAAATGGCACTGTCCCTCAAACTTTATACCAAGCTGCAATCATGGCCATATTAATCATTGAGTGTCCCAGGGACATTTACTTGTACAGGCAGTTTTTTTTAATAACTTTCTCTGTGCTAATGCAATTCTTTTAGGTTTTTCCTCGTGTGTATTTTTGTAGCCTAGAAATCTAGACAAACCATAGCAATAGAAAAAGATTTAGCTCTGCAGGTCAGTCTAGCCACGCTCCATTGTAGCCTCAGCAGGTTTGCCATTGGCCCAAACAGTTTTGTGTCATGCAAATCACAACACTCTATTTTATTTGGTGGACCTAACACCAGAGCTGCTTCTGTAGAAAGCTATCATTTGGTATTGTTGTAGTTTTGTTGGTTTGCTTCCCTCCAACTAAAGGATTTCAGTTTGTTTTTCAATTGAGTGCTACAGTTTATAGGTCATATTAAAGGGAGACAGAGTTCTCAAATTATTTCTCCTTGTCTAATTTTTGTGTAGCACATGAACCTGACATTTTACCAGGGGGTGTAGACTTTTCATATCCACTGTATGTAGAAATGGACACTTACAGGTATTTGTATTTTGCAGTTTTGTTTACCATTTATGTTTTAATAATCTATAGTAATTCTACTATTGTGTATAGAATAGAATAGAATAGACTTTATTGATCCCACAGTGGGGAAATTCACTTGTCACAGCAGCACCATCACTCAAAGGGTAATTAGAAGAAAGATAAAAACAAGGATACATCTATATACACATAGGCAGTAATCTAGTATTGTAATCTTAGATCACTAAAAAACCACAAATAAAAAATGCAAACAAACTTGGTACCAACACTATGCAGCATACTGTAAGAGACACAGACAACAATGTGAATCCGGTATTGCACAAATATAGAACACATACTGAATATTGCATTGGTGTTATTGTGTACCAGGATGATACCAGCACAGCTTAAACTGAGGAGTTATACACTCTTACAGCAGAGGGGATGAAGGATCTGCGATAGCGCTCAGTTTTACATCTGGGATGTCTCAGTCTACCTCTGGAGGAGCTGTCCATAATCTCCACAGTGGAGTGCAGTGGATGGGAGGGTTTTCTTAAGATGGAGGTCATCTTCCCCAGCATCCTCCTTTCACACGTCTCCTCAACAGAATCCAGTGAGCAGCCCAGAACCGAGCTAGCTTTGGTAGCTAGCTTGTTCAGTCTCTTCCTGTCTCGATCAGAGCTGCCTATACCCCAACAGATCACAGCAGAATGAATAACAGAGCCAACAACAGAGTGATAAAAGGATTTTAGCAGCTGGGAGTTAACTCCGAAGGACCTCAGCCTCCTCATGAGATGGAGGCGGCTTTGGCCCTTCTTATACAGAGCATCTGTATTGTGGGACCAGTTCAGTTTACTGTTGAGGTGAACACCCAGGTACTTAAAGGTGTCCACCACCTCAATGTCTGCTCCCTGGATGTTTACTGGTGAGTGAGGAGGAGTGTTTCTCTGGAAATCAATCACCATTTCCTTTGTTTTATTGGTGTTCAAGTGAAGGTGGTTACGCTCACACCAGTCCACAAAGTCCATGATGACTGACCTGTACTCCTGGTCGTTCCCCTCAGACACACAGCCAACGATGGCCGAGTCATCAGAGAACTTCTGGAGGTGACAGCTGCTGGTGTTGTAGGTGAAGTCCGAGGTGTAGAAGGTGAAGAGAAAGGGTGAGAGCACTGTACCCTGCGGAGCTCCAGTACTGCACAAAACCACCTCAGATGTACAGTTGTGCAGCCTCACGTACTATGGCCTGTTGGTGAGGTAGTTGATTATCCATGCAGTCAGATGTTCGTCCACTCCTGCACCCCTCATCTTCTGCTGCAGTAGACACGGCTGGATGGTGTTGAAGGCACTGGAGAAGTCGAAGAACATGATCCTCACAGTGCTTTTTTGCATCTTGAGGTGATTCAGAGCCCGGTGCTGCAGGTAGATGAGGGTGTCCTCCACCCCGTGTTTGGTTTATATGCAAATTGAAGTGGGTCTATTTCTGGGCTCACCACTGAACGCAGATGGGTGAGGATGAGTCTCTCCATAGTCTTCATCAGGTGGGAGGTCAAGGCGACTGGTCTGTAGTGGTCTGGATCCCTGGGATGTGATGTTTTGGGGACTGGAACCACACAGGAGGTCTTCTACAGGATGGGGACCTGCTCCAGTCAAAGGCTCAGGTTGAACATGTGTGTGACCACTTCACACAGCTGGTCAGCACAGTCTTTGAGCAGTCTGGCTGATTCCATCAGGACCTGCTGATTTTCTGCTCTTAAGCCGCCTCAGTTCTCTCCTCACCTGGTCCGGTGTAACTG